>JBBBDQ010000149.1:92500-97500 GCA_037127315.1 Ascarosepion bandense | reverse complement strand
CCTACAATCATGCTAGGAAATACTAGGAGTTTGATTAGATATTCTTACTATAAAAGATTAAAAATGCTGTAGAAAAAATCGATCTAATAAATCTTTAAAGGAAGGTCTAATACCCACAAAAACATTTAAATATATAAAACGTAAAATTAAAAGAAATAAACAGGCTCCCATACTATTACTAAAGTCTACAGTAACAACCTAACTTAACGTAATAATCTTACTTAAATATTAAAATATTCCGTACTGCAAAAAATAAATATTAAACGAAAAAATAGCTCCCAAACTCGAAATTCCTATAGTCAAAATTAAGATTAAATATACTATTTCATGATAATTATATCATACACAAAAAACAACTGTAATCACATTAAAGATCAAACCCTACAATCATGCTAAAAATACTGGAAATTTGAGTAGATATTTCTATTATAAAAGATAAAAAATGTTATAAAAACCAATCTAATAAATCCTGAAAGTAAGATCTAATACCCACAAAAATGTCTAAATAAATAAAATAAAAAATTAAAAGAAATAAACAGGATTCCCAACGATAAATTTTAGAAAAAATAAAAATTAAAAGAAAACCCGATTCTCTAAACTCAAAATTAAGATTAAAGATACAACTTTATATAAAAAAAAAACTGATAAAATACAAATTTGCATTTACTTCCTAAAAATACAAGTTTAGATTTTTTGGAAATAACTTCGCCTAAATACAATAATACTCCTAACTTGAATATAAAATTAAAAAATATAAAAAAAAAACATCCCGCTAAAATAAAAATAGGAAAAACAAAAATAAAATAAAAAATATTCCGTACCGGAAAATCAAAATTAAAAACAAAAAACACCTCACCCCTATCACGTCTATCTAAGGAACCCCGATGGGAAAGCCTCGCCACAAGATGAAAGAGAATACATAAAATAGGCCTGGTAACAACGCACATCAATTAATCAAACACTAGCCAACCATAAAGCCGTCCTAAAAATTCTTAAGATCAACAAGCAAGGTAAGTTCCCCAATCACACACAAAAAACCCCACACAAACACACAAAACTGACCAAGTAATCAAACCCTTCCACACAACACTTTCTTCGAAATTTTAACCAAAAGATATACCCGACCGATAAAAACGTACATTCCAACAGATAATGCCATTAATCAACAATTTCGCACTTACACACCAAGTTCTTCAAAAGTGTAACGGTCAAAACGGAAGCCACGTTCCCTTCATTATCAATAACCCCAACCAACCCCACAACAACAACGAACCAAATATATACAGCGGATGATTCCAACTCCTGCTTTTTTCCTCCTGACGAAATGTTGGAAACCCAAAGTTGAAATAAACATATGATTGTAGAGGAGAGGACATATATAGAAAAAATTATATACATGTTCTAAAACATAATTTATTATATATATATATATATATATATATATATATATATATATATATATATATTAATTTACCCTTAGTCAATTTCTGAAATGGCTGAACACTGACTTGGTTGGTGAAATTTTTTAAAATATGAAGGATGATAACATAAAAACTCGATATCAAATATATCATACAAAACATGCGACATGAAACCTATAAAATCTATCATCATGAAATATGCAACGTGAAACATAGCTTGACGAAAAAGTTTTAAAGGTGCAATTAAATTTGATAAAAAAGAAAGAACGAAAAGAAACTGAACCGAGCAGGCCATTTAATTATTGGGCGTACCGTAGTGAAAAGCTATTGTTCAGTCAGATAAGTGAAAATGATTGCTCCACCATCTCAAAAATGGTAGTCGTCAATGCAGGTGCGACTCTGAACAGAGCGCCAATTACGAGGTTCGACGTGCGAGACGAATATGTTAATAGAGGCATATAGCATAGTTCTCTATTATGTGTAACCACGTATCTCGTCGATGCATGTTAAGTATATATATATATATATATATATATATATATATTCGGGGGTGTGCACGTGATTTATTAAATTAATATATGTAGATTATGTAAAAAAAAATTAATATAAAATAATATATGAATGTAAAAGTTTTATAGTTTTATGCACAATTAAGTATAATATATATATATATATATATATATATATATATATATATATATATATATGCTTAAGTCACTGATGCCTCCTCAACAGGTGTTTACTCGTGCAACCAGACTGGCAACTGGGTCCCACCCATTCACAGTCAGATTAGCCAAATGCAGACGACAATTCTACTTCTTCAGCTTCTTCTCTCGCACTTCCCGCCTGTGGAACTCGCTCCCGTATTCTTGCTTTCCTGACGGCTACAACCACCAGAAATTTAAATGCAAAGTCCATACTCATCTACTAACCACTGGACTCTAGCTCTCTCCCCACCCCTGTATAACCTTCCCTTTCTCTCCACCTATGTATCTGTCATCGCACCTGCTTTCTATTGTTCTTTTCTAACTTGTTTGTACTCCTCACTCTTTTCTAATTAATCTTTTTACATTTATGTAACCCCCTCGGGGTGAAATGATTAAATATATATATATATATATATATATATATATATATGAATAAAGTAAGATTAATGGAAATATAAAATTTGTAATTTATCTGGGTCAATTCATATTCAGCACTTCTAGTCTGGTTTAGACGAGCCATTGTGTAACCCTTCCGGGGATATCTGCAAATGTTTGGCAGTTTCCTTATTTTTATATTAAGTTAAAGCAATAATTTATTTGCTTTTTGGTGCTACATTGATTTTTTCCTTTGTATGCCTGTGTATTTATCTGTGCGATCTTGTGAGCGCGTCTACGCGTGTATGTATGTGTATTTGAACATGCGTAGAGATTTCTGGCTATTTCTTATTTTCATTATTTTTCTAATAGTATCTCATTATTCCTTTTCCATTTTTTCTCTTTTGGGTCTAAGCATCTTTAGATAACATAAAGTGTTTATTTCCGGGATCATATTAGGTTAATATTCCGGAATATTCTGCTGTATTCTAAAGTTTTTCAAATATTGGCATGTTCCGCTTTTAGTTTATTTCTTGTTAATATATATATATATATATATATATATATATATATATATATATATAAATAAATTGCTTAAATAGCAAAAGAAATATTTGTTTATATAATATTTGTTTATATAACTTCGCTTGCCTAGATTTCTGTTTCTGTTTTTGTTTTTTACTAATTACTAGTTTGTTTTTACCTGGCTACGAGTTACCTAATTAGGCTGCTCATTACGGAATATTAGGTTTATAGCTCTATTTTGTTTATTGTCGTCTTAATATGTAAAGGAAAACCAACACATGCGCTAAGGCGGTTATGAATTATAATTTATTTCGAGAGGTAAGTTTTCTCATCATTCCGAGAATTACAAACGGTTTAATTTTATCAAAACATTAAAAAAGCAGAAAGTCAAGTTGAAGGTATATGCAAATCGGAGAAGTCATATATCGAGCTACGATTTTCCGTTACCAAAATGAAAGTAACTAGAAAGTATATATCGGCATTCCCGCCGGATCCTGGAAGCAAGGTTTTATAATCATAAGCCTACTTTCTCTGAACTTCATCTAAAATACGAAACCACTCTTTCTGAATATTTATGGGAATAAAAGGACAGAAAGGGATTCCACGGATTGAATGTAAGATTAAATGTAAATTTCTAACATCAATGGTTTTAGAAATAGATGTAATTTATACCTAGATGAAAAAATTGGAATCATTACCTTTTAAATATGATTTTAATTTACCCCGTTCTAATGCACCTGTAAACACAGATTTTGTGTTTATTATTTTTGAAAAAATAGGGTTGAATTTATTTCAAAATTTATTACTTGTTCAAGGAATTGGGGTTGATTTTGTCTTATGTATTTAATATATACGCCTGTATATTTTTATAATTACTTTATACGTGTATATAAGAGTGTACATAATTACGTGTATATATACAGCTTTTTTGTAAGTTTGTTCTGTGTGCATTTATATAGAAGCTTGTCTATATATGTGTGTGTATATGTGTGATTAGATGTGTGTGAGAGTATATTTATATGCATATATATATATATGATTGTGTGGGTATGTATCTTGGTTTAGCAGTTGACATGTTTCCATAATCGCTACACTTAACCGATGAAAGTTTAACTTTTCCTCCTCTACCTCTCATGACTTTAATTTATAACACCCGGAAAAAAAGGTACCTGGAAAATACCACTTGACTTTTAATGTTCTTATAAAATGAAAACATTTAAAATTTTCTCAATTCATTTCATCACTGGCATAAACAATGTCTGGGTCTTTTTTTTTATTGTATCACTCTGAGCAAGGTGGTAACGCCACTGATGTGCAGAGGGCTACGTAATAGTGAAAAGATAGGAAAAGAGAAAGCCGGAAAACACATCCTAAACAGGGAACAAGGGATGATCCTCTTAACCTGTTCAATAGACATGGGTGGAGTGTGAATGGGGCGATAGAAAGATCTATCTACTCCAATTGAAAAAAACAAAAAAACAAAATGAGAAGATTTGAAAAGAGAAAGCTGGAAACCATATCCTAAACAGGAAACAAGGGATGATCCTCTTAACCTGTTCAATAGACATGGGTGGAGTCTGAACCGGGCGATAGATAGATCCATCTACTCCAATTGAAACAAAAAGTGAGAAGATTTGAAAAGAGAAAGCTGGAAACCACATCGTAAACAGGGAACAAGGGATGAGCCGCTTAACCTGTTCAATAGTAGTGGGTGGAGTGTGAACTGGGCGATAGTTTAGTCTATCTACTCCAATTTAAAAAGAAGAAAGAAAAGAGTGAAAAGATTGGAAGAGAGAAATCCGGAAACCACATCCTAAACTGGGAACAAGGGATTAGCCTCTTCACCTGTTCAATAGACATGGGTGGAGTGTGAACCGGGCTATAGATAGATCAATCTTCTCCAATTGAAAAAAAAGTGAAAAAGGTTTGAAAAGAGAACGCCAGAAACCACATCCTAAACAGGGAACAAGGG
>JBBBDQ010000149.1:0-90000 GCA_037127315.1 Ascarosepion bandense | reverse complement strand
TCTAGCAGAGACATTTCAACCATCAACTCGATTCTAGCAGAGACATCTCAACCATCAACTCGATTCTAGCAGAGACATCTCAACCATCAACTCGATTCTAGCAGAGATATTTCAACCATCAACTCGATTCTAGCAGAGATATTTCAACCATCAACTCGATTCTAGCAGAGACATCTCAACCATCAACTCGATTCTAGCAGAGACATTTCAACCATCAACTCGATTCTAGCAGAGACATTTCAACCATCAACTCGATTCTAGCAGAGACATCTCAACCATCAACTCGATTCTAGCAGAGACATCTCAACCATCAACTCGATTCTAGCAGAGATATTTCAACCATCAACTCGATTCTAGCAGAGATATTTCAACCATCAACTCGATTCTAGCAGAGACATCTCAACCATCAACTCGATTCTAGCAGAGACATTTCAACCATCAACTCGATTCTAGCAGAGACATCTCAACCATCAACTCGATTCTAGCAGAGACATCTCAACCATCAACTCGATTCTAGCAGAGACATCTCAACCATCTTACAGGCTGAATAAACCGACCAATCGTCTTTTCATAGTCTCTGCATTTAACGATATCGTTGTATACCTACCTATATACAGGAATAGAATATTAAATATGTGGACACTAGTGAAGTAGCAAGTGATCCAGATTCTTTATTTGTCAACTTTCTGCTTCCGAGCGAAGAGGGATTCAGACGGGGCTCCGCCGAAGAGTAGAATCTCGTCTGAGGTAAACAGACAAGAACCCGACCCAGGCTTAAGCTGGGTCTATGGGATATTTTTGGTTGTGGTTACGGGCTCAGAGTCCCAACTGTAATTGACCTTGTATCGCATCCGCTTTCGTGGGGAGGTAATAAATACCGAGCGATCACACGTGGGGCACCTGAATGTGGTGCAATGGTTAGAAAGATTGTCTCACTAGAACAATTATGACTGAGTAGTGAGTGTGATTCTCACTGGATGCCTCATACATTCGGCCTTGTGTCATTATGTAAGCGGCGATTAGAAAGTAAAAAGAGCGACCACACCTGATAGAGCGGTTATACTGACTAGAAAGTGATTAATTCGAGTGTGATAAAGTCCAACCGATTAAGACCTCAACCGAGTTTTATTTTCTACTTTTTCTTTGTAAATTTAATTTTTTTCAGTTGAAGACCGAATTTTAAGTTAAGTTCCTTTATTGCATCTTGTCCGTATTTATTTATTAATTTTATTTTTTGCCTATTGCATTTCAGTTTATTTTTTAACCCTACTCGGGTTTTTGTGTTCGTATTTGTTCGCGTATTAAGTTGTAATATATATTTTTATTTTTGTTTGAATAATTCTTTTATTGTATAATTCTGTATATTTTATAACTTAAATGTAACGCTGTTTTTGTTGGTAACGTAATATCGTTTTTCAGTTTATTTTTTAGTCAGACATCTTGTTTTCGGAAAACCTTGAATATTTTTTCACACGTGCGTTTTTTCTTTTTTCAGCTGTATTAGATTTCAGTCTTTACGTTTCTGTTTTTGTTATTTTAATTGTGTAACTTTTTTTTTAGAAAAGTATAGTTTATTTGTGTGTCTTTTATTTTATAAAATCCTTTTTTTCTTTATTCGTCAACCTATTTTTTAATTCTTGAATTATATTTTATTTAATTGGTTACATCTTTACGTTAATAAGTTCTTAATTTTTCTCTTGTTTAATTCTTGAGTCTTTAAATTACTATTTCTATTTATTGTTTGTCTTATGGTTTAAACAATTTTTTAAATTTTATTTTGTCCTTGTTACTTTGGTGCGCTTAACACAATTACGTTTCTGAAAAAGAGGCTAAACGAACAAATATGACTGACAAAAGTCGGTCCGTTTTTTAAAAAAACTGTTTGGTTCTAAAACAGACCAACCTAATAAAGATAAATCGAAAATTGCAACAAAAGACAATGAAATAGAAAGAAAAAGTATGGAAGCCGATAATGGCCAAAACACTAATAGGAAAAAGAACGAGAAAAAGAACGAAAAGACCAATGAAAGCAGAAACGTTAATAGAGAGGCCGGGGAAGCGCCCTCTTGCTGGAAGTCCCCAAAAGTGTATAATCAACATGACAGAGTTTTTGGAGAAAGCCAAAAGTTACGCACATCTTATTAAAGATGGATCCAAAGAATTACAGAATGTTGAAAAAAGAATTGTCTGTCTTTATGATGGACAAGTGAACATGCAAGATTTGTCACACCGCAAAAGAAGAAGTAATCAAGGCTATGACCTCTCTGGAGGGTCAAACCCCCAATGAGCGATTAAAGGGAGAGGGTACTTTACATGAGACGTACTGTTACCAACACCTGCTGACTATGAGCATGCATGCAGTCGTGAACTCATAACTAAAGATTATATCGTGAGGACCGAATACGAAGAAAGGCGAAGGACCTATATGACACTATACGAGGTTCATCCTCAAGTCTTGGGTGAGCATTTTGCTGATTATAGCATCAAGATCGGGCGGATACTCAGTTCTTTTTCCGACGACCTAAGCGCGGCTGGAGTTTCGAAATTATGATAGACTGCAATGACTTCATCTCTATCCCCAACTGTCTATACGCGGAGGGCAAGAAAATGCCGGTCATTTTGTCCAGTCGGAAAACAACTTGCTGGAAATATGGGCACACTTGTCACCTGTGCACTTCCTTGCCGAGAGAAGATGGCCTCTAGAGTTCTGGCCCGTGCTGACCCAAATTCCTCTCCGGTAGAGTCTGTTATTTCCGTCTCGCCTGTAGTAGGTTTGTCAGCAACTAGGAAAGGTACGAAAAAAAACAAAACAAAAAAAAACGCCCGTTTGGGTTTGATGGCAAGGAGAAGGTAGAGGGGGAATGGCTAGTTGTTTGCAAGGCTGGTGGGAAGCGCAGGTTCTGCGGGATTTCCGTCCCTGAAAGGCCCAACTGTTAAAGACATGTACAGCCCCATTTCCTCCACCAGTTCTAAGGGTGATGGCCTGACTTTCTACGCAGAATAATTCGGGAGCGAAGATTGAAATATGAACTCAGCTTCGAAAAGAGAAAAAATACTGCAAGTACAAGTAGAATTGAGAATGAAAAGAATCCATCCAAAGACAGCGCGACTCTCTTCATTGGCACCATTTTCTCCATAAAAACACATAATAGACCCACCTCTATTCACAAAATTTCTATCTGCTACTCCATCCATCAATAGTTCGCCTGCATCCGATGCATCCGATGCAGTGAGTCGGTGGTCGATACTCTGTCTTACGCCGCCATCCACTGTACCGTTGTGCAAGTGGCCTGAAGACTTCATGGTTCGCATGCTGCGCGGTAAGGTCACTTCTGTTTGGAGCAATGTGGTGCCGTCGTTGTCTCGGGCTGATGTGTTCGTATGCTTACTAGATGTTATGCGAGTCGTGATATGAACGACGCGACAGAAGGAAATCTATGGGGACGAGAAATTTTCCTCTCCCCAACTGATATTGTTCTTTAAATGTCAGCTTAAAATCAAGATCAGCACGGAAAGGCGACCATTTCCTCCATCAGAATTTAGTCAAAAGGTGGGTAAATCTTCCGCGAATCTGTCGAGTGTAATGAGCTGACTTAGAGTGGCATTTTCATGCCGGTTAGGCATTAGGATATTGAGGATCCTGTGATAAACATCGTCAACCCCAACCGAAAGTAGGATAGTTTAGTTTTTTTTTCTTTTTGTTTCATTATATTTAATCTTAGCTACGGTATGTATGGTCATTAGCCTCACTTTTATTTTTTGTCCCAACTTTTTTTAGTTTAATTCCCCAATATCTTCCTCATTAGGTGACTAGAAATGATAGTTCCCTGGTAGATGAGGGGCAATTTTAGTTTTTGAACATGTTTATTTCGTATTTGTTGTTGTGTTTAGATGAGTGCATGATTTTGTATATGGTTGAATGAATGAATGATATTTATACAAGCCCCGCTAAGATTTCGCCCAGTTAACTGATATTTTTGTCACAATTAATGATTGTGTTTTTTTTTAATTACTAACAACATTTTTCTTTACTTTTTTGTAAATAGTGTTTTTCATTGTAGAAATATTCATTATGTTTTCAATTTGTTTTTTCTCACTCCCCAGAGACTAATTGTACATATCGGGTTAATTAGATTTTCACAGAGTCTTTAAGGCATTATGGTGCTTGTAGTAAGAATGGTAAGATTGTGATATTTTGGTGCAAGGAATATTGTATAGTATACTTGGATCAGCGAATGATCAGCCTTCCCCAATCCCTATTTTTGGCCTTGTGCCACATTTTTTGTATATATGCTAAAATAAATGTGAGAATCTCTATTGTTCAACTCCTTTCTTCAGAACAGAGAGTAACCTGAGCGAGACTTCGAAGAGTCTCGTTTGGGGTGGAAGAAAACAAGAAATTGGGTCTACGGGATATTTTTGGCTGAGCTTAAGATCTCACAATCTCCACTAATTGACCTTGTGTCGCATCCGCTTTAGTGGGAAGCTGGTAAATACAGAGCGAGTACCCAACAAAAGGTAGAGCTTTGTCTTTAAAAAATCGACAGTTGCCCTGACCTGGCCTTGTGCAGAGTCAACGGAATATTTTTGACGGAACTTAAGGGCTGAAAGATCTGACTTTAAAAATGTTGTGCCGAATTCTGCCTATATGGTGAAGCAGATAAATGTGGAGTGACTAGGAGTTCACTAGCAGTGTATCTACTTCACGTGTTCTGTGAGTCTTGTATTTGTTGATATACTATTATTCCCAACCTCCGTTTTGGTGATTACTAACGCAGTAAGTTTTTAGGGTTACAACATATATAAAATTAATATTTAAGTGAAGCGTGAAGCAGAAATTTGTCAGATTATTTTAAGGTGCATATTAGAAAGATTGATAATAAAATATTCCATTTTCATTGCGTGGAAAGACGAAAAAACTTTTCATGACCGTTACTTGAAAAAGGGAAGATAGAACTGTTTATATCTTCTGTTTTAGTGAAAATAAAAAAGTTGGCAGTTTCAAATACTTTTATTTGTACTGCATTACTTCTTTAAAAAAGAACATTATTCATATTTGTGATTGTTATTGGAATATTTAAAGTTTTTAAACTCAAATATTTAACGATTATTTATAATTGAATTTCTACGGACATTTTATTTTCGTAGAACACGCCATGACCTTATTCTATCATTAACTTAAGAAGTAAAATTCATCAAAAAATCAAAATAGAAAAACCATCACGTTTTCACTGATCTTTCTAGCAAGCTGTTAACTCGATATTAAAAATATCAAACTAAATACGGTTCAGTTTTTTTTTATATTTTAACATTGATTCCGCAGTAATTGATGAACTTGACTTTGATATTTTTACAGTGCGTTCCGGTATTATATGCAAATCGAATTTTTTATATTATTCTCTGGTTGAATGCATGTATGGCTTCGATTTTTAAAAATAAAAGGCTGACATGCGTAACAGTGCGAACTGTTTAGTGGTTCTGCGCAGCAATAAGAAAATCGGCAGCCATGTTGGTGATATCATTTCAATCCTGCCGTTCTAAACTATATACAAAGCTTTTTTATCAAAAATGCGAAGGAAAAAATTTATTAAAATGCGTTATGAAGGAAAAGTAATAGGAGAAATTGGCAAAAAACTTGAAGAAAACCACAGTACAATTAAGAAATTCACTCAGTCTCTATATGAAGAGTATGTGTCGACAAAAGGTAGAAACCTTGATGTTTATTTCTTCCCGAATGAAAACCCAGTTGAAGCGAATGATGCGTAAATTAACAATTAAAGAAAGGCAAGAATCATTGGCTGTCATTAGTGCAACATATGCATCTAAAACTAGCCGATAGCGCATCCTAAAGCATTTAGGAACGTGAATCAGGCACGTTTCTCTGACTCTACTGAAGCCGAATCAACTCTTTAAACTTGTTTCCTTGTCCAAAAAGTATTTAAAGTTAGATTTTCAGCATGGGAGATTCGCTGACAAGTACAACGCGACGCTGAATGCTCGTAACTGTTGGTGAACATGTAGTTGAATAACGGCCTTAAATCTCTTCGACTGATTCATCAACAAAGGAAGTGGAGTCCTACTTTGGCAGGAATGATTGCCAGTAAGTTAGTTGGCCTCTCGGGCTTTGCTGATTGCGGGAAAATGAACTCTCCTGCCTGCGTTGAATTCCTGAAGATCTTGAGAGAATGGTGATGGCATTCAAACGAAAAGCAATATTTATGCACGACGATGCTCAAGTTCATACTATTTCAGCTGTTGGGTACAAAGATTATGGTTAAACATGATCGACATACGGAGGGTCGAAACGTGTTCACTGTACGTGTTTCCGTATCGAATTTTTTAGAGTATACTCAAGAGTGGATTTTATAATGGAGGCAAAAAATACCATTCAATATTGAACTTCAGAAAGCGATATCAACTGAAGAAATTCTGAATGTAACTTCTATGGATATTAACCTGCTTAAAGTTATATAAAAAAAACTCCGGAATTTAAAGCTGCCCTTACTTAGAACCTTTGACGTGTTGCAATGGTTAGCAAGCTTGTCACACTAGATCGAATACAACTGGATACTGAATTTGATTTTCACTAAGCACTTCAAAATTTTGATTTTTGTGTCACGTCTAAGTTACCTCTGGTAAACTGCTGTACTAGCAACTTCTTATCATTAATATTAACTTTCTACTGTGTTATATGATTGAGATTGTAATATTAGGTTGTCCCAAAAGTTCGTAAACACTTACAAAAATTGAAATTTTACTCGCCAAGTAATGTAAGGTTACCAAAAAACACTTACAAAAAATTGAAAATTTACTCGCAAAAACAACCAAAATTATTGCTCAAAATAAAGACCATCATTTTCCAAGACTTTCTGCCATCGATCTGCAAGCTTTCGGATCTGGTCAAAGTACCATTGAGCCGGCTTCGAATCAAAGAATCCTTGACACGCTTCCTCGACTTCATCAAAAGAGTTGAATCGGCGGCCTTTCAGAAACTATTGCATTGGAGCGGAAGAGGCCGTAATCTGATGGAGCACAGTCAGGACTGTAGGATGGATGTGGCAGAACCTCAACGCCGTCCAGCTCTTCAAACTTGTCTTTGGTCTTCCTGGCGGTGTGTGGCTTGGCATTGTCCTGCTGCATCAAAACTCGCTTTCGGTTGATCATAGCCGGGTACTTTTGCTTCAACTTTTCGTAGACGCGCACAAGTTGCTGACAGTAAAACTCGGCACTGATGGCACGACCATTCGGAACCAACTCAAAATGCACGATTCCTTCATAGTTCCACCAAACACACAACATGACTTTCTTGTCGAATCGATCTTGTTTTGGAACCGACGGTGTCTCTTGCCCTTTCTGAACCCATAGCTTGTCTCGATTGTGCTTGACCAGATAGACCCATTTCTCGTTGGATGACACAATGCGCTTCCAATAACGTTCGTTCAATGGACTGCTGAGCAATTGACGGCAAATTTCAACTCGTCTGTTGGCTTCGGTGAGTTCGTGTGGATCTTGGCGCGGCTTTTTGTGAACAAAATCAAGTTGCTTCAAATGTCGGTGAATTGTCGATATGCCAACTCCAAGCTCATCAGCCAATTCTCGAGTGCTTGATGAAGGCACAATGTACAACCCGGTTTGCAACTCTCCATCATCCAACTTTAACGGCAGAATCGAAACGCTTGTACCACTTTAGATCGCCGCATATGCAATTGTTCCTTCACCTTCGGGCTGCACAAGGCTCTTCTGCAGCTTTTCTGGTTGAAAGACCTCGCTTCCAGCAGTAACAAATCAAAACTCGCAGCTCAGTTTTATCAGTCGTCATCTGGAATACAAAGATGAAGATCACTATAACAATATAAACGCAAAATTGCATAAAAATTCAGTTTTTCACAAGTCTTTACGAACCTCTGGGCCAACCTAATATTTTGTTTCGTACGCTACTCGTTTGAAAAAAAATCTGATGCATTTGGTTAATGTATTTTTAGTTTGTGAGGTTTGCGTTTAAATTGGAACGGTTTATACAGTAATATGTTGTATATTCCAAAGTATATGAAACTCTACATTCTAATGCCATGGTTGCTTTTGTGGATTACCTAAATTTGACCGATATTTGAAGACATGTAGCCCATTAATTTAATGATTATTATTATTCAATTGATTTGCATATAGTTTGGAACGCGGTGTGTACGATGTTAATTTCCGAACAACCAGATTTATGAAACATAGGAAAGACATAAGAATAATCAAGATAGAAAGGGCATAAGACAAGAGTGTGTCTTTTCACCTATTCAACTTGTACAGCGAGACTATTTTGAGAACCCTAGATGTTATGCCAGGATTTGTCATCGGAGGCCATAATTTGAACAACATAAGGTACGCATATGATACAGTGCTGATAGCAGACACGGAAAGGAAACAAGAACCCCTACAGAAGGTAACTGAAGAGAGTGACAAGAAATAAACTGCATGAAAACCGAATGCATGGTCATCAGCAAAAAAAAAAAAACAGGTGGGGGATACTAAAATCAACCAGGTACAAAAATTTAAATACCTGGGATCTGTTCTAACAGAAGACGAAAAATGCGACACAGAGATCTGAAGGCGAATTGGCATGGCGAAGGACGCGTTCCAGAAGTTGAGTAGAGTAATAAGAGACATGTAAATTTCGTTAGAAATAAAGAAAAGAGTACTGGATTGCTATGTGATGTCAGTCCTTCAATATGGCAGTGAATGCTGGATAATATCATCAAAGATGAAAGAAAAACATGAAGCAGTTGAACTGTTGTTCTACAGAAGGATGCTGCGGATATCATGGATGCGCATGTGAGCAATGACGAAGTTTTGGAAAGGATGGAAACGAAAAAGAAATTAATACTGAGCATCAGGAAGAGACAGCTAAAGTTTCGGGGACATACAATGAGGAAGGAGGGCTTAGAGAACCTGGTACTAACGAGCCAGATAGAGGGAAAAAGAGACAGGGAAAGCAATGGATAACATATGTGAAGGACTTGATCAGGTGAATGGCAGAACGAGGGTTGTATGTTGTAACAGGAGAAAGCGTGCTAAGAGCCACCAGGTATAGGGAGACGTGGAAAGCTATGATCGCCTAAGTCCCGAAAGAACAGGTCACATAGAAGAAGAAGAACATCATTAACGCCTACAGACTGTAAAGAATTATGAAAAAAGTATGGGCGATGCTTTGTATGCCTCAATGGCTAGCATTAATATTTCAAATATACATCTTTTTTATTGTTATGTCAAATATCATCAACTGCACAGCTGTAGTCATATCATACGACACTGAACTTTTCTTGATTAGCTGAGTCCAAACTATTGTTTGCTTCCAACTTGGCGCTATGTTAATATTCACTTAAGTTGCCATTTTTTGGATTCTATCATTAAAGAAAAAAAAAATCAAGCATAAAAAAACCGCAAAAAAACCCCAAAAAAAGAAAAGCGGAAACAAACAAACCAAAAACAATACCTGGCATGAAGGCGAAATGTCGTTTCTTGTAAAGCTTTACAGTTCGCATATTGTCAGCTTTAATGATCAGAAAGAAGTATTTTTGTTGAAGGTTTTTCTTCTAGATTAATTATCCGTTAAATCCATTCGAAGAATATTCTCCTGCTGGTGGAAAATTTCAAAAGAAAAAGAAAAGACCCCCCCCCCCCCCACAAAAAACAGTAAAGACAAAACTATTGCTGAATAATTGAACCCGTCAAATTGTGCGCCGAGGTAGGACTACATGTGGGATTGTACAGACAGACAGGCACTCGATAACGAGATTCACTGCGCATGCGTTCACAACCAAATACTCTGTATTGAGATTATTCGCAAATAAATATGTATAGATATTCCAAACACGCAGTTAAATATGAAGACAGGTGAAGGTAAGCAAAGCAATACCGAAAAATCACTTTTTTATATAAAGGGCAAAAAAAAATCTATCAATCTATTGATAGAATGATTATATTTTTTTTATCAAACATTTGCAGATTATTTAAAGTAAGAAAATAGGTTTAGTTTATAATAATTTAGGGGAGATAATGATTTACTAATACAAGTTTTACTAATTAACCCATGACTGGGGTGAGAAGAAGTGAATTCATACTATTCACTAGAAAATTTTTCGCGTAAATGAATATAACGAACACGACTGGTATTGGAACGTAGTTCTTCAATCTCTAATTCTAAGCAGTTATCCATTACATCTTTCGCACTGCCAAGATTAAAGCATCTAGTATTATCTATCTATCTATCTATCAATCTATCTATCTATCTATCTATCTATCTAACATCATTTCACCCCAGCAAGGCAGTTTTACTGCCACTGTTGCGTAGGGGGTTACATTAGGGAAAGTGATGAGAAAGAGGGGTTAGTTATAGGGATGTCAGGAGGATGGTAATAGACGGATGAGAATACCGGTGTAATGGGTATGGAGTGGATGGAAAAAAGAGCTTGATAGAAAGGATGAGAGTTAGGAATATAGGCGATGTTTCTTGAACTTACATTCAAATTCCTAGAGATTGTAGTTGTTGGGAATCAAGTATATGGAAAGGAATTCCACAGAGGGAAGTGCGAGCGAGAAAAGAAGCTGTTAGAGTAGAAATTTACATTTTATCGGTTTCACTGTAAAAGTGTGGGACCTCGTCCCAAATATAGTAGCTCGTGTAAATTCATAACTAGGGAGCACCAGTGAGCTCAGTTCATTGGAACAGAAGCCGTGAATGTATTTGTAGAAGAGGCACAGGGAAGCCACGTCACGCCTGTGAGAGGGCGACTGCAGCCGAGCTGACATGTCGGTATTCATCACATTACAGATTCTCCGTTGGATTTTGTCAAGAACTCCGAGGTGAATAGCAGGGGCACCCGATCAGATGTGGCAGCAATATTCAATACACGGGCGGATGGTAGATTTATATATGTGCTGGATAGATTCAGACGGGAAAAACTTCCTGGGTCTATCTAATGAGAAAACTATATAGACATAAAGAGTGTGAAATTTGGAAGTAAAACTGCATAGTTACTGTCAGATTCAGACCTCGATATCTGATGATCGTTTAAGCGTGAAACTCATAGTCACTACGCAGCGCTGATTATTATATTCTCATTGCTTATTTCTACATACCCTCTATTTTTGATAATGTGCCGAGTTCTTTCTTAAACAGCACATTTTAAAGAGAATATATATATATCGCCCGGTTCACACTCCACCCACGTCTATTGAACAGGTTAAGTGGCTCATCCCTTGTTCCCTGTTTAGGATGTGGTTTCTGGCTTTCTCTTTTTTAATCTTTTTACTATTACGTAGCCCCCAGCACATCAGTGGCGTTACCGCCTTGCTCGGGGTGATACGATTACAAAAAAATATATATATAGTCATTCGCAGACAGATCTGTTTCGCTGTATCACAGCTCGTCAGTACGGTTAGAGAGCCGATTGCCTTTTACCCAGGATTGAAAACCGACCGAACTGGTGTTAGTTGGCGATTCTACCTCTGAGCTACGGGCGCTCAGTGGCAATAAACCTGAGAAAAAGATAAATAATCCTAATGGATCCTGGTAATATTAGATTAAATATTTAAACTGATCCAACAGAAAGTTCAATGTAAATTTAATTTTACAGAGTAAATATTTATTTATATTTATTCCCACATATAAATTCAAATATTATAATTGGAAAATGAAAAAAAGACTATATGTTTTTTTTCGTAACATCTGTTGCATGGAGTTGAAGAGATGGGTTTTATAACCCTTTAAAACTGCCATCTTTCCAATGTAATATTTGAATTCATATATATATATATAATTTACACTTTGGTCGTTCCCGAAACCTGAAACCGGCTGCGACTAGGGTTTCAAACGCGTAAGGGAAATCTTCAATCCTCAGGCTGCTGGAATACAAGGTAAAATTACCTCGGCGGAATACAAGGCTGAATTGGGGAACGACCAGAATTTAAATATTTATATTTAGCTCCAATACCTTGCACTTTTTAATTATTTTTTTTTTTTAAGTAATTATTTTTAATGAGGCCGGTTTACTTGTGAAATATGACAAACGTAATTGTCCACATTGTCTTTGTGGTGATACCGACCGAGCATAGCGACGAACCGGATGTTTCCCCGCTCACGACAAAAAGCAAATGACTAAAAGTTGTCGGTGCGCATCCGGGTTCGCGTAGATGTTCTGGTTGAAAAATAAAAATTAATGAAATATTAAATTACCATTTCGCGAGCCTACGCGAATTTTATTCATCAGCCAATGGGAAGCCCAGATTCAAATACAAGTGTGAAATCCCAAACGAGCTGCTGTGATCCAAAAAAGAAGATATAAGAAGCGGATACAGACAGACCCCAGCGGGCAGAACTTGAGGAGATGAGTGTAATCAATATCCTCTTGACCTAAGTCGAGCGACTACTACGCTTGCCTCTTTCCTTCTCTCCTGTCTCAAAACTACTTACTGAGCTAAGGAGCGACTACATCAAAGACATTTCTCAATTACACGGTCCCCACATTCCTAGGCCTTAAATCACTTTCAGCTTAATATTTGCCATGAACATTTTAACCTCCGTTGGACCTATACTTCAAGTTATTACTTTAATTGTAAAAATATTAATTGATATGTGTATGTATAAAAATGTTATTTTTCAACTCAATTTGCTTTTCTTGATTTTATAATCATTTAATGTCTTATAGTGGGCTATCTACAACAAGGCCAAATTCCGTTAACCTGCAATAGTATACCACTACCCCTCACTAGAACGCACTCCCACTACAACCAGAAAAGGAATAACTCAGAAGTCCCTATATCTTTACCATTCACCATTCCATTGGCTTCCTGTACAATTTAACTCTGTATCAATCACACACCACCTTGCATACATACCCCGACCTCTCATGTTCGCACACGCATGCCCGCACGCACGCACGCACGCGCGCGCGCACACACACACACACACACACACACACACATTCCCTTATTTACTAAAATTCGATTATTAACTTCATTTGGTGTTCTCCGATTGTGACTTCAGTAAATGTTCAAGTTAAATAGCAATATTTTAAATGTTGATTTTTAAGAAATTTCAGGTTTCTTCATTTGGACGTATAGCATGTCAATACACTTTTGCTCACAGCGGTAATATAATTTATGCATCGGCTCAATCTTTAATACCTATACAATATCTATCTATCTATCTATCTATCTATCTATCTATCTATATTTCTACATATTATGTAGAAAAAAGTCATCTATTAAAAAATCTTGTATACATTTAAATATCACGAAACGGTGCCATCCATTGCCAATTTGCTTGCAAGTAGCTCCATGTTGTGTTTCAATTATGGGAAAAATATCATCTTATTGCATTAGCGAAACATCCGACTCCTGAAACCACCTGGAGGGAGGATTTAATGAAACATCTATTTCATGCTTGTATACGCATGCCAACACAGCCCTAAGACACTCCTAAAGAGAGAGAGAGAGAGAGAGAGAGAGAGAGAGAGAGAGAGAGGCAGGGAGGGTAATGTGTACATTTACTTATTCCAATAAGTATAAAAGTATAAAAATAATTGTTGATATCAGAACAAAAACAAGTCAGAATATATTGATTAAAAGATAACCGAAACAGAGTATTTTTTTTTATAAAATGAAACACGCAAGTATAACAAAAATAACTTTTTGGATAATGAGGCGTGCACACACACACACACACACACACACACACATGTATATATATATATATATATATATATATATATATATATACGTACATACACATACATGCACATATAATTCTACATATAAGTAAAGGGATATATCTCGAGACATTAATAAATATGGATTTAAACGAAAGAGTTAAAAGCTTTAGACCGTTCTCAAAAATTACATATACGAGGCGTTGAAAAAAGTTCTGGACATTTAGAACGGGAAATGCATTAAGCATGAAAATGAGAAAAATACCGAAAAAGCGTAACTAATCCAAGTACTAAGAAATAGGAAAATTTAGCTAAAAAATAAAAATTGTTTTAAATTTCTATGTTATCCTGTCCTCAGTGAGTGCTGGACAATCTACTCAAAGACGAAGCGGATACTTGCAGCAACAGAAATATAGTTCTACAGAGGGATGGTGAGAATGCCGTGGACCGAATACGTGAGTACGTTTTGGAGAAAATGTACACGAAAAGGAAACTAATACGTAGCATCAGGAAAAGACAGTTGAGATTTCCGGGGCAAATAATAAGAAAAGAGAGCTTGGAAAATATGATATTCATGAGACAAATAGAGGGCAAAAGAGACAGAGGAAAATAGAGTAAAACATAGCTAAGGAGCTTGAGTAGATGGATGATGGGAGTCGGGCTTTTTTTTTTTAATCATTTCACCCCGAGCAAGGCGGAAATGCCACTGATGAGCTGGGGGCTACATAACTGTAAAAAGATTAATTAGAAAAGAGTGAGGAGTACATACTAGTTAGAAAGGAGCAATAGAAAGCTGAGAATGCAGGTGCGATGACAGATACATAGGTGGAGAGAAAGGGATGGATATACGGGGATGGGGAGTGAGCTAGAGTCCAGTGGTTAATAGATGAGTATTGACATTGCATTTAAATTTCTGGAGGTTGTAGCCGTCAGGAAAGCAAGAATATGGGAGCGAGTTCCAGAGGCGGGAAGTGCGAGAGAAGAAGCTGCAGAAGTAGAATTGTCGTCTGCATTTGGCTAACCTAACTGTATTGGATATCGGCTCGGAACGAGAAATCGGGGAGCTGAGTTCGAATTCCAGCTGAATTCACTGCCTTCACTTACGCGCAAATACCCTTGGGAAAGGTATTAATCCGTCTATTCCTTCCAGTTATGGGTTAAATAACAGGAGAGATTGGGTTCTATAGCCTTGGTCAGCAACCAGTCTACCGCAGAAAGCAATGGCAACCTACTGCGGGATAATCTTCTGCCCAGTCAGTCATGTCTCTTTCGAGACATGATCGCCCAAGCACGTATGGCACTTTACTGACTGAACTGTGAATGGGTGGGACCCAGTTGCCAATCTGGTTGCACGAGTAAACACCTGTTGAGGAGGCACCAGTGACTTAAGTTCGTCCGAGCAGAAGCCATGAAAGTATTTCAAAGTTTATTCAGTGCTACAAGGGAACGGAAGAGGTGGAAAAGCATGATCGCCTACATTCTGAGGGGACACGACACATACAGAAGAAGAAATATCCAGAGAGACATGTGAATCACGATTTAACTCGATGAACAGATTAATCATCTGTTCAAACTCTCCAAATAATGTAATGCCATATATATACATTACCCCGACAATAGTATCCAGAGTAATTTCAAAACTCGACCCCCATAAGGCGTGTGGAGACGATGGAATCCCGGTGATAGTCCTTAAGAGGTGTGCCCCTGAACTTTCCCCTGTCCTCTCTAAACTGTTTAACTACTGCCTTTCTGCTTCCTGCTTTCCTGCATGCTGGAAATTCTCCTCAGTCGTTCCTGTCTTTAAGAATTGTGGTGAACCCTCGGACCCATCCAACTATCGCCCTATCAGTCTCCTACCAATATTCGGGAAAGTGTTCGAGGCTATAATAAATGCTGAAATAGTTCATCATCTCACCGCCCACAAGCTGTTCTCCGACAGGCAATATGGATTCCGATTTGACAGGTCCACAGCCGACCTGCTAACTACTGTAACGGAGTACATGCTACAGGCCCTTGATGAGTCTGACGAGGCTCGCGCGGTTGCTCTGGATATCTCCAAGGCTTTCGACAGGGTTTGGCACCCTGGCCTCCTATGCAAACTACGCGGTTATGGTATTACCGGTCGCCTGCTTGACCTAATCCAATCTTTCTTAAATAACCGCAAAATGAAGGTCGTTCTGAATGGGCGTGCCTCTTCGTCCTACAGCACGAATGCTGGTGTCCCACAAGGCTCTATCCTGGGCCCAACGCTCTTCCTTATTTTCATCAACGACCTCCCAGATGAGATCAGGTCCCAAGTAGGCATCTACGCAGATGACACTACAATATACTCCCGCTCCAGTAAGAAACCTGTCGTGGCGGACAGACATAATCTCGCTGCTGACCTTGAGCGGGATCTACACTCTGTGGTGAACTGGGGCAAGAAGTGGCTTGTCAACTTTAATTCCTCTAAGACCAAGCTGTTGTCTGTCAACCATTACAGGCAACCTCTTCTGCCTCCCATAAGCATGGACCAGATGATTCTCCCGGAGAGTAATACACTACGCCTCCTCGGACTTACCCTGTCCTCAGACCTCAAATGGAAGCACTATATTGAATCCATAGCAAAATCTACTGCTAAGAAGATTGGGTCACTATGTCGATCCAGGATGTTTTTTCCACCTGAATCCATCCTGCATATATACAAGTCAACCATCCGTCCGTGCATGGAGTACTGCTGCCATTTATGGTCAGGTGCCCCTGCCGTTCTCCTCAGTGTTCTTGACAAGCTCCAAAGGAGAGTCTGTAATGTGATAGGTACTGATCTGGCGACTCGTCTGCAGCCACTTTCCCATCGTCGAAATGTGGCCTCCCTCTGTCTCTTCTATAAATACTTTCATGGCTTCTGCTCGGATGAGCTTAAGTCACTGATGCCTCCTCAACAGGTGTTTACCCGTTCAACCAGACTGGCAACTGGGTCCCACCCATTCACAGTCAGGTTAGCCAAACGCAGACGACAATTCTACTCCTGCAGCTTCCTCTCTCGCACTTCCCGCCTGTGGAACTCACTCCCGTATTCTTGCTTTCCTGACGGCTACGACCTCCAGAAATTTAAAAGCAAAGTTAATACTCACCTACTAACCACTGGCCTCTAGCTCTCTCTCCCCTCCCCTGTATAAGCTTCCCTTTCTCTCCGCCCATGTACCTGTCATTGCACCTGCTTTCTCAGTTTTCTATTGTTCCTTTCTAACTAGCTTGTACTCCTCACTCTTTTCTAATTAATCTTTCTACACTTATGTAACCCCCTGCACATCAGTGGCGTTTCTGCCTTGCTCGGGGTGAAATGATTAAAAAAAAAAAAAAAAAAAAAATATATATGTGTGCGCGCACGGGCGCGCGTGTGTGCGTGATAAAATAAATAAAGAACAAAGGAAATGCGTGTTAATGTTTCACTTTTATTGAAGCTTCTTCAGAGATCTGTTTAATGACGAGATAAAAAATATTAAGAAAAAATACGAATTCTATACTGGAATGTTGTTTGGGGTTTGATTCTTATTAGTCAGCTACGTTTCACGTGTAATAAAGTAACAGTTGATTAATTTAAATGCAAGTGTATGTATGTATAGCAATGCTTGTCTCTATATACGTATGTGAACGTGATAATACACGTGTCTAGTGAATGAAAACGATGGACGCAGTTTTAACTATGTGTGAGGGAAAAACAACTACATATATATATATATATATATATATATATATAAATTTTAGTACATATAGTTATGCTACTAAGAGGTATATATATATATATATATATATATATATATATATGTATGTATATAAATATATATATATATATAGAGAGAGAGAGAGAAAGAAGAGAGAGATACAGGATATTCAGGTAGTGTAATGACTAGCGACTCGAAATGAAAACACGGAAGGCGGAGCTTGAATTCCAGTCGAGTTCGTAATGGGTAAATATCACGAAAGACTGAGCTCGGATACCGTAGCTGGCAGTCACTCTCAGTAAATAACAACTCTGAATTAAAAATATTACGTGGTCCAGACGTGGCGAGACGAAAGTACTACTTCAAAATGAGTTGCGCAAGGCTCATCCAATTATGGCATCATATATATATATATATATATATATATATATAGTGAGAGTGACTGAGATAAAGAGAGAGAGAAAAAAGAGAGTGGTGAGTGACTGAGATAGATAGATAAATAGATAGATAGATAGATAGAGAGAGAGAGAGAGAGAGAGAGAGAGAGAGGTTGCGTCTCTGTGTCTTTTTTATAAACACATTCATGGTAAATGTTCCGAGAATTTATATATTTAATCGCAGTATTATATTGGAGTCGAGATCTCATCAATTTACGCTTAAGCTGGCTAGATATAGTCGTATGTTCTATGCTAACAGTACCTTTCTCGCACTTCTCGCTTGTGTAACTCCGTTCCGGCCCCAAGCTTTCCAACCAACTTTACTCCGAAAAAATTGAAATGCAATGTCAATTGACCTCTGCTGTCTTCCTGATTACTCTTTTCTCTTTCTGCTCACTATTAATGTTTCTGTTCCTAACTTTTCCACAACTTGAAACACCTTGCATTTTAGTGGTTTTACTGCCTTGCTTGAGGTGATTGCGATATATATATATATATATATATATATATATGTTGGGCTCTCCTGTCGATTTCAACGCATGAGTGTCTAATTAGTTTGGTACATAGAACATCAAGGTTTTATGTTTGTGTTTTATGCGCACCATCAAGCCTACCTTGGGTTTGCATAACAGGCTGCAAAACGAGCATTTGAAACCGTCTATTTGGGAATTAGAAGTCTAAAATATGGACTCAAATTCTGAATGTTTATGGTAAGTGTGAGCCTTCAAACCAGCCTCGGATTTACTGAAATTATTGTGCACTTGAACATTGTCACAGATGAAGAAATTGGCATGAAACATGGAGTTTTAGTTCCCAAGTGAACCAAGATATTGTAGGAGATTCTGTTCAAAATTTAAAAATCTATGATAACAAGTTGAGCTTCATTTCATTCGACCTAGTGTAGGGAATTCGAAGTTAGCTTCCCCAAGATTGTTCTCCAGTTTTTCTTTATAACGAAGCAGAGGCCTTTCAACGTTTCGCGCCCAAACAAACAGTTGGCTGTACATCCGAATTTCTGGCATTCTACTATATTTCATTCCAACAACGTCACCAACTCATCTTTTATGTGACTTAATAAAAAAAGATTAAATTCCGCCAAGGCCAGTTTTTGTGAAAAGTGTTGGAAATATGATCTTTGTAAGTGCAACCGCAGATGGTACGGAGGGAGCGCTTGTGAAACACATCAAGTTACTCAATGTGCGTTATGTATGACGTCCAAGACTCAGATCCATAAAGTAAGATTGTGAGAACAACGTCCTTGTACACACTTACCTATATATATATATATATATATAAGTGTGTACAAGGACGTTGTTCTCACAGGGCCTTCGCCATTTGGAACAAAACAATGTCGCTGACGTGACGTGGAATCTCTGTTAGAGATCCCATGTAGAAATGTGCATCCGACACCTTTGAATTCTGAAAATTTTTTCTAATTTATATTGGCTCTGTAATCTTAAGTACATTGAGCTCTCCACCTGCATCACTTTTAAAATTAAAATTTTTTTTAATATTAATTAGGATCAGGTTACTGGAATTTACCTTCCTACTCTTCCACTTCGGATTAAAGAAAAACAATATATATATATATATATATATATACAGAAAATCTAAGCAAAAGCCAAAAAACCTACTTAGGTCTCACCCTTCAGCTCGTCAGGGTAAATTGGCCAATTTATGGAAGTGAAACCGTAGACTGAGAAAAATGAATGGATGTAAGTCAAATTTTGATTTCCTGGTATCGATATCAAATAAGATCTTTTCGTCGTAAACTGAATTTTGAAGGCTAAATATGTCCTCTGAGTAAATGCTATCATGGCTGAGACTAAGAGCTACAATTATATCTATGTAGAGCCAAACCCGAAGCAAAAACTAAAATAAAAGGGCTGAAAAAATATAGACATACAGGCAGATAAACAGACACACACACACAATCATCTTGCCTTTTATATATATATGTTATCGATTTTCTGCACTACTGTAAGAATTGCAACCTTGAAACTTCTGAATATCGTTTTTTATGTCTTTGTCTACAAGCGTATTAAATTTGATTAAAATCGGACCGCTCTTTCTATAACCCTATGTTTTCGATTATCGGGGGTATCTCGACACAAAACCTAGCTAAGAACACTCGCAGACGCTTATAGTAAAACTGTGTAAATTTTCAAGAAAATCGGTTCAGCTGTTTCGGAGTCTATAGGTAACGTACACACACACAGAGACAAAGTTCCATTTGTAAATAAGTTTAGATGAATAGATAGTTTGCAACGGTAGTCAGTTTTATGCTTGTATGTCAGGCTATGTTGCGCTTTTGTTCGGCTATTTATCTATATATATACAGGCAGTCTATTGTATTGTTTTGTTTGGTGCTAACACTTATGTCTCAAATTAATCTAAGGGCTATTGGTTGGAAATAATTGATCCAGATGCGGATGAGGTTAGTGGGGCATTTTTTGAATTGTTTGTAATTTTATATTGTATTTTAATATTGATTATTTTATTGTTGGTTATTGTTTTACTCATACTTCAATCTTTATGTTCGTTTGTTGTTTGTTAATTATTTATTTATCTGTTGGTTTGGATTAATTTATTTGACTTATTTTTACTATATATTTCTTATATTTACCTACGCTAACCTATAAATATAGCATATGTTGTCATAACGCACACACACACACACACACACACACACACACAAATACACATATATATGGTAATTATTATTATTATTATTATTATTATTATTATTATTATTATAACAATAATTGCATATTACAACTTCATAGCTATCAAGTTTCGTTGTTCAAACACCATCACCAGGCAGTAAAATGTGTTTAACTTATTTTGTAATATATATCTACGCATAGTTCATTCAGTAATGAAGTAGAACGGTCTTAGCTACTGGTGTATATTTACATGGAATATCACACACTAAAAAGTCTGCCTTCTTCTACCGAGCGCCTATAGCTCAGATGTAGAATCGCCGACTGATGACAATTCGGTCGGGGTTCAATCATGGCTAGAAGCAATCGGATGTCTAACCGTACTGATGAGCTGTGATACAGCGAAACTAATCTGTCTGCGAATGACTATTTACGCTTTCACACCCTGATTGAGCACTCTGGAAGAAAGGTAGACTTTGAAAAAACAGTAGATACTTTAGCATCTGCGCATAGTTAACTCAGTAATGAATTAGAGCATTCTTAGGTACTGGCGTATGTTTACATGGTATATAACACGTTAAAAAATCTGCCTTCTTCTACCGAGGGCCTATAGCTCAGAGGTAGAATCGCCGACAATCTTGGCTAAAAGCAGTCGGATGTCTAACCGTACTGACGATACAGCGATACAGATCTGTCTGTGGATGCCTATATATATATAAATATATATGTATATGTATATATATATAATCAAAATATAGTTTTATCGTATCTATATTTATGGCTTAAAGTACTCAACAACAGGGATAGAGTGTATATGAATATGAAAGTGGACATAGAAATAAAAACCCAGAAGAGACTGTCGGTTCCATGCTTAAAAAATCTTCGGGTCGTGTGTAACTTGTTTTGGCTTGACAATTTAAATATGCTGGTCAATTGTGCATTATCGGTTACAAGATCTACTGTAATATCAAAAGGCTTATTAGTTGGACGGTATCAGTTATGTTTTAAATTATAATAGAAGATATTAAATAGAAATAATTAAGTATTAAAATGCAGTTATTTGTAGATATTTTAGTGCTGTTTGCTAACAGTTTTTACTCGTTGTTTATTTCAGAGTAGTTTATGATTTGCTCTTGATTATTATTGTCTTTTTATGTTTACAGTCGTAGTTTATAAATTTATTCATTTATTTAAATGTATGCTTATTTTTTGGGATTTAATTTTTTGTTTATTTGTTTTTATTTTTGCTTATCCTATTCGTTTTGAGTTTTCGATTTTTAAGCAACATTTTTTTAAAACAAAATTTGTTTTTGTGTCTGCATTTTGAGATGAGTTCGGATTTAGTAATTTTGTGCTAATCTGGAAAAGTAATTATCGCTATTTTGTCGGTCGGGCAGAATTGACTGTTTTGTGATTTATTGTTATTTCCCCCAAACACCCCTACACACACACACACACACACACACACTATATATATATATATATATATATATATATATATATATAAATTTTCAGTATTTTTTAACATTTTATCTTAAGGAAGACAAAATAGCTACTACAGCTCAATGGGTTACTGTGTGTGAAAGGATATGAGAAAATGATTCAGCCAGTAAAAGAACAGGTATTAGAGAGACAGAAATTAATGATTAGCATTGCATTTTATGTTGACTGGAAAGAAAAATTCGTAAACGAGAATACCACAGAAGAAGCATAGAACTTCCGGTTGCGGCCATAATAGGGAGAGACCTGTCTGCCAATCTAGATCAACCCTTAAATTCGTAAATTCAATGTATTAATAAGAGAAGGTTATCAGAAAAATGACCATGCTTCAAAGAAAAGAGTGCTGGATTGATATGTGATATCTGTTCTTCTGTTTGGCAGTGAATGTTAGACGATCTCATCCCGAATAAAGGAGGGGCTTGAGATAGCAGAAATGTAGTTTTAGAAAAGAATGCTTAGGATACCATGGATTGAACACGTGAGCAACGACGAAGCGCTGGAGAGGATGCAAACGAGACTCATACTTAACATCAGGAAGAGAAAGATGTGGTTCCTGGGAAACGTAATGAAGAAAGAGGGCCTGGAGAATCTGATACACACATGACGGATAGAAAGAAAGAGAGACTGGGAAAAGCAGCGTGCAACATACTTGATAGGCATGAGCAAATAGATGACAGAGAGGTTTGGGAGAGATACCAAAAGGAAAAAAAAATGAAAGCGACAAGAGACAGAGCCAAGTGGAAGTCCTTCATCACCTACGTCCTGAAGGGACACGGTATATGAAAAGAAAGAAGAATATTTATAATAAAAAGTACAGAAAAACTACGTAACGGCAGTCAGAATGTGACAGAAACCGAGAAAACCTATATTTATAGAAAAGGTACAGAGAATCTATGTCACGGCAGTCAGAATGTGACAGAAACCGCGATACCTTATATTTATAGAAAAGGTTCGGAGAATCTATGTCACGGTAGTCAGAATTTGACAGAAACCGAGATACCTTATATTTGTAGAAAAGATACAGAGAAGCTATGTCACAGCAATCAGAATGTGACAGAAACCGAGACACCTTATATTTAGAGAAAAGGTACAGAGAAGCTATGTCACGGCAGTCAGAATGTGACAGAAATGGAGACACCTTATATTTATAGAAAAGGTACAGAGAATCGATGTCACGGCAGTCAGAATATGACAGAAACCGATATACCTTATATTTATAGAAGAGGTACAGAGAATCTATGTCACGGTAGTTAGAATGTGACAGAAACCGATATACGTTATATTTATAGAAAAGGTACAGAGAAGCTATGTCACGGCAGTCAGAAGGTGACAGAAACTGATATACCTTATATTTATAGAAAAGGTACAGAGAATCGATGTCACGGTAGTCAGAATGTGACGGAAACCGAGATACCTTATATTTATAGAAAAGGTACAGGTAATTCATGTCACGGCAGTCAGAATATGACAGAAACCGATATACCTTATATTTATAGAAAAGGTACAGTGAATCTATGTCACGGTAGTAAGAATGTGACAGAAACCGAAATAACTTATATTTATAGAAAAGGTACAAAGAATCTATGTCTCGGCAGTCAGAATGTGACAGAAACCGAGATGCCTTATTCAAGAACTATCAGTGTATAACACATGTAAACATATAAATAAATATCTGCTTAAATTTGTTGACCCGGATTAGCATAGATTCTTCTATGTTGAATTTTTATATATTTTTTATTATTAAATTCTTTTGTTTTCCTTTAAAATAAAAACAAGTAACCCCTTTAATCCTTTGGCACAATACGTATGACTTCTACCTACATCTGAAAAATATTCTACCTGCTAATTTAAATTTTAATGAATTTAACTTTTGAGATTTTACGTTCCAATGTCATGTTTAATTTTTAGTTCAATTGAAATGAAATTAAATAATTAATGAAAAACATTCCAGCATTATAGAATATAACTACCATGAAAAACGCGAAAATCAAAAATCCAATTCATAATATGCACCTGATGATTGCATAGAGTATGAAGCTCTGTCGTGATAAAGACGTAGGATAATATGTATATTTATTAATATATGCTTAATAGCTCTATCATATTACATTGAACAATGTTTATTAACGGAAAAAAAAATTTGCATATGTGCCTGTACTTGCGTGTATATATATTTTATTTTTTTAATCATTTCACCCGAAGCAAGGCATTTCACTGCCACAGTTGCGCAGGGGGTTACATAGGAGAAAGTGATGAGAAAGAGTGGTTAGGGGGTTATATAGGAGAAAGTGATGAGAAAGAGTGGTTCGTGGGTTACATAGGGGAAAGTGATATAAAAGAGTGGTTCGAGTTTACATAGGGGAAAGTGATGAGAAAGTGTGGTTAGGCTTTACATAAGGGAAAGTGATGCGAAAGAGTGGTTGGGGGTTACATAGGGGAAGGTGATGAGAAAGAGTGGTTGAGGGTTACATAGGGGAAAGTGATGTGAAAGAGTGGTTGGGGGTTACATTGGGGAAAGTGATGAGAAAGAGTGGTTGGGGGTTACATTGGGGAAAGTGATGTGAAAGAGTGGTTGGGGGTTACATAGGGGAAAGTGATGTGAAAGAGTGGTTGGGGGTTACATAGGGGAAAGTGATGTGAAAGAGTGGTTGGGGGTTACATAGGGGAAAGTGATGTGAAAGAGTGGTTGGGGGTTACATAGGGGAAGGTGATGAGAAAGAGTGGTTGAGGGTTACATAGGGGAAAGTGATGTGAAAGAGTGGTTGGGGGTTACATTGGGGAAAGTGATGTGAAAGAGTGGTTGGGGGTTACATAGGGGAAAGTGATGTGAAAGAGTGGTTGGGGGTTACATTGGGGAAAGTGATGTGAAAGAGTGGTTGGGGGTTACATAGGGGAAAGTGATGTGAAAGAGTGGTTGGGGGTTACATAGGGGAAAGTGATGAGAAAGAGTGGTTAGATATAGGAAATGTCAGAAGGAGGGTGACAGACGGGTAAGGATACCGAGGATGAGGGTTGCGTAGATGGGAAGAGTGTTTGAGAGAATGGGTGCGAGTTAGTGTGTTAGGATGTGTCTGTTGACCTAACATTTAAACTCCTGGAGATTGTAGCTGTCGGGGAAGCAAGTATATATTCCACAGGCGGGAAATTCGTCATCCACATACATGTCTGTTTTGCTGTCTCACAGCTCATCAGTGTGGCTCGACATCCACTTGCTTCTGGGATCGAAACTCGACTGATTAGGTGTTATTCGGAGTCCGTATTCCCTAATCCGTAGGCTCATGGAATCTGAGAAGGAAAATTTTAGCGCGTTATATATAAGCGGTGTATACACATGCCAGTCACCGAGAGATCTCTGTTCATTGCTGAAGAGTTGTGAATAAATCGCAGAAGTAATAATATATATATATATATATATATATATATATATATATATATATATATATATATTCAGTCTCTCTTTCTCGTAAGAATCCAACTTATGCATTTATAAATCTAATTCTATCATTCATCTGTGCATTGAATGTAGCTGCCATATCTGGTTTGGTATTTTTCTACATGTCTCGATATTTTCTAAAAAAATCAAAGAAAGTAATATTATTGTTCCTGATATGTCATTTCGCCATCATTCTTTTTCCCACCGCCGAATTTCTACTATCTTTTCCATAAATATTTTCCTCAAATGTGTTCTAATAAGTTCTCTTTTATATCATGTAGGCATGAATTTAAGTGTACTACTACATTAGCAACTAGTTTTCATGGTTTATTGTAAAATTAGCTAGAACTAACCGGAAGTTTTATTCTAATAATTTTTCTTCCATTTCTGCACTGTGCTAGAATGTCATTTCCGGTTTCTTGCTTTGCTGGCACCTACAATCTTCAAAAATTTAAAGGCAACGTCAACCACAATGTTCAATCTTCTTCGACGCTGTTTTCTATAGTCAAATCATCTCACTAAAGTCTTCCCATTCTCTTTTTCTCTAAGTAATTCTTTGCGTCTGTAGGGGCCTCAACTATGTTTGTCCTTGTACCAAACACAACTGAAGACCGTACAATTTAAAATATCAGAATATTTAAAGAGTGAAAGCGTTTGTAAAATAAATGAAATTTTATTAACTGAACTAAATAACAATTTTGTAAGAATTAAATGTGCAAAGATAAAGCGTGCGTAGTTAAATGATCCCGAGAAATAATAGTAAAAAATAAAATGAATCTAGAACTTATAGTTTTAAGTAGCAGAATGTGTGTATGTAGAAAGATTAACAGGTTACTAATAAAGTCTGTGTTCTTTTCCTTTTTATGACCGACTAGAAAGTTAAAAGGAAGGTAAAGCAATGAAGGAAAATGGTACTCATTGAAATTAATTTTTAGGAGCAAGTTGAAGATGTCTTTTTGTTGTTCGATTGTTTCTTTGGCGGCGAGTGAGTGAAGACGAAGAAAAGAAAATTGGAAAATTGTATGTCGACAAGACATGACAGGTTCGGCGTCTTGAAATTTCTCCCTTACATTGTGACGAGATTCTTATCAGATCTCTACACCCATCGGACTCTCTTTGGTCGTTCAAGAGACGTAGATAAGTCGTGAAATCCTGTCACGTGGTCGGATACAACGGGAAATCCACTCTTTTAGGTGTTAAGAAATCATAGTTCGTTATTTCCTTTCCAATCGGAATCAAGACTCTTAATATACACACCGAAATTTGCCTTGGTCTGGTTTTTCTTTCAAAATTGTTTTCAGTTATTCTGATCGGATTTTACGTGTGTGCAAATCTAATTCTGTTTATCAGTTAATTGTTGGATGATATAGGATGTGAAGGAAAAACTTGAAGCAACTAAAATGTGGTTTCACAGAAGGATGCTGCGAATATCATGGATATAGCATGTGAGCAATGATGAGGTTTTGGAAATGATGGAAATGAAAAAGAAATTAATACTAAACTTCAGGAAGAGACAGCTGAAGTGCCTGGGACATGCAATGAGGTAAAATGGCTGAGAGAACCTGATAGTAACAGACCAGATAGAGGCAAAAAGAGACAGGGGAAAGCAGCGGGTAACATATTTGAAGAACATAATCAGGTAGACGATAGAACGAGGGTTGCATGGTGTAAAAAGAAAGCGTGCTAAGAGCCACGAAGGATAAAGAGAGGTGGAAAGCCATGATCGCCTAAGTTCTGGAGGGACAGGGCACATAGAAGAAGAAGATCCTATATATCTTACTGGCATTATCGACTTGTTTTGGTTATATATATATATGCCAGTAAGATATATATTAAGTTCATGTTAAATATATGAACAGTAACAAGCTTTTAAACCAGAGGCATGAAACCACAGTAAACTGCAAGCACATTAGAGAGCTAACATTACAATCATGCTAAAAAAATACTACAAGAGCCGGAGCTAGGACCCCATATATATATATATATATATATATATATAAACTCTATAATAATATCTAATTACTAAATTCTAAAGTAAGGTTTAATATTCATAATTAATTAGTAAGGTTAATAACCATAATTAGAGTAAGGTTAATAACCATAACCATAATTAGAGTAATGTTAATAAGCATAACCATAATCAGATGAATCATATATTGACTAGATATAAGAATAGAAATTTAAAATTAAAATTTAATACAAAAAACGGTTTCCAAACTATGATCTAATTAAAAATTAAAAACTAAAAATTTAATAGAAAAAACATATTCCTTAAATCTAAAGTCAAGATTAAATATGCAAACTTACATTAATTATAAAGACTCTGCTTAAATAAAAATAAATAAAAATATCCACGCCAACTACTATCGGCTCTTCTAAGAAATCCATAAGAATATAGTCTAGCCACTAGATAATTAAAACTTACAACTGTCTAAAAATCAAAGACTCTCATTAATCAACCACTTAAGAAACATCCTCTCCAAAAGTCACAGACTTACTCTCCTATCACTAACACCCACCAACACCTCTAACAAAACACTCTCTCCAAAAATTCCAACGGTCAAAGATATATATAAAGAAAAAGGATTTCCAGTACTTTACACACCGCCTGATGAGATATTGAAGTTTCAATGTCGAAACGAGCGTACATTCGTAGCGGATATATATAAAATAAGTATGTACATGTTCTAAAATATAATTTATAATAAATATTCACAGCTCTATATATTATATATCGAGCACTGTTTTAAATTAATGTTTTGGACGTTGTAAGAATTCTTCGTTCTGTATTCACTCGGATATATATATATATATATATATATATATATATATATATATATATATATATATATATATATATGCTTTGGCAAATGTTTATAAAGAGGAACAGCTTTTTCACGCTTTTATACTTGCACGACCATGATATTACAAGACAAAAAGATTCCATAGTGAAAATTTTCACATTTTTAGGAACGCTAAACACAAATGTCAAGCGTATCTTTAAAGCAGAAAAATTACAGTAATATATGGCAACACAATTTTATGCTTATTTTGTTACTACTACTTGCACAACTGAAAATGATCTCAGAATGACTTGAAAGTACTTGAGAATTCGCGAAATCGATAACAAAACATCTTTAAAAGTTACAGTGCATTTCTCACATATTTCATTAACAATACATAGAAGATTATTCATGAGTATCAACGTATTTTGTTAAAAATAGGCAGACATAATGTTTCTATTATATATATATACACCATCCACATCATTATCCATATACAAGTCTGTTTCGCTGTATCACAGCTTATCAGTGCGGGTAGACATCCATTTGCCTCCGGCCGGGATCGAATCTTGTCCGATTTGGTGTCAGTCGGAGTCACTAACCCCTAAGCTATAATATATATATATATATATATATATATATATATATATATATATATATATATATATATATAAGCGGCGTATACACACGCTAGTCACCGAAAAAAATCATTTCATTGCTGAAGAGTTATGCATATATCGCCGAAGTGGTAACTGTATTTTTTCCAAATTTTCCTTTCTAGAATGCGCAATCGTAATGAGAGCGTAATATATATATATATATATATATATATATATATATATATATATAAAGTATAAAAGGATTAAAGTTCTTTTATATTTATAAAATATGTATATACCTAAAAGCGAAAGTGTTTGGGTGAAAAATCTGAAAATTTAAAAAATTCATTTTTTAAAAATTTCTAATATATATATATATATATATATATATACGTTGAAAATTTCACCGATACCTTTATGCATTGCTACTATCTCTCTTAATTTACTAAAATATTAGCATCAGCTCAACCATAATCTTAAAAACAGATCTTCAAAAGAAATAAACCTACTAAATGACAATTTATATAAACCACACATTTCCGGTAGTAGGTTGCACTGGTGGAAATATTTACTTATTCGAGCAGTAAATTATCCGTAATTAGGTAAATTAGCATAAGCAAATTAAACACACTTATTAATGGTAGATTGAGCTAATGCAAGGAATGTAATTAAGCGTGCCTACATTATAGGCTTTTCGGCCATAAATGGATTAAATAAATCTCAAATACTCGACACTAAAGCATGATGTAAGTCCAAATATGAAGTATAACCATTTAACGTGATGTTGCCGTAAAAACTAGAATCATAAGAGTTACAGTTATTGGTTGTATCATGCACTCTGATCGAGTAAAATATTTGACGAAACTAACGTATTATTATGTCTTAGTTGAGTTTTAGTTTTGAACATTTCAGTAAAATGTGATTTGCACTCAATGCTACTAAAGAACATAAGAAGAGTCTGGTACAAGGATAGTGATCTCATAATCAGCAGGTGCAGAATTTCAGTGGATGCTTTCAGGGATCGAACCAACTTCGCATGGAACGCCCGGCAGTTAGACAAGCAGTTAGAAAAGCGCTTAATTCGAGAAAAATAGTAGAAGAATCCACGCTCGGTGATTAACTCCAAACCCACGCACAGTTTCGCTGATATGAGTTGAGCTAGTCCTGAGATGAATAAACAATAATTTATCATATAAGAAATTTAGTTTTCTGGTTATTCGTCTTTATGACGGTGACATTACACTTTCATTGTTAAAAAAAGATCACTATAAATTTCTACTATTGACATCCGAACTATTGTCCTCATCTTATTATTGTTATCACAACGTTTCAGCCGCTATGCCATCCTGTCTTAAGCAGATGTATATTAGTCTTGGTAATCTTCAGGGAATACCGAACTGAACCCTTTATTTAATCTACGGGTATAGACTGTTCTCTTTCCACTACCCATATCTATGTTTCGTTGAGTTCTTACTTTTAGTACAATTTAGTTATTGTTTGTCCCGTTTCCACTGAGTCTATGTACGCACTGCCTGACCCACAGATTGAATTGATAATTACGATATCCTCAAAATCAAAATCACGAAACTAAAATTATTAAGTTAATTTTTGCGACAACATTTGTTTAAATATATTTTTAAAAAAGAGAGAAAAACACTGGCTCTTTTGAAAAGATCCAATTTTAACCATTTTTACGCCTTGTTTCTATTTTATCTACTGACCAAATAATATAGGAGGTCTGATAAAAAAAAAAGGATCGGGACTGTTGCTATTATAACAAAGCTAAAGTATGCAGAATGAAGCTGCTTGGTCCCGATAAACCTTGAACACTGTCGAACATACACGCAAGTTATAACGTTTTCGATTGATTTAGTTGTTTATAGCAATGCTTGGAAGGAATATGTGTAGAGTGTGCTCGTTTCACCACACCACAGAGGTTACATAAGTGACTATGCCGTTTGCAGCAGTTTTTTCTATTGCTATAGATGCATTTCCCAGTTATGACAACCACTAGATCTCGCCCTTTACAACTTTTTTGCTTTAAAAATTCAATCACACTTGAGAGAAACAAGATTTCAAGACGATGATGAAATTCAAGGGAAGAGGACGAGACATCTGCTCGCTATTCCTCGCCCCTCAAAAAAAAAAAAAAAAAAAGAAGAAATTGCAGGAGTTCTTCCATCAATGGAAACGACAGTAGAAATAGTATGCGGCTTCAGAAGGACACTACTTCGAAATGCTGAATTAGTATGTATTATAGTCTTTTTTACAGCATTAGTTTGGATAATCTTTAATCTTACCTCGTACAATAAACCATAATAATATTCTTCTTCGTTTTCGGATCCTTTTTCATCAATCTCCTATCATTTACACTTCGTAAGAAGTATATATATATATATATATATATATATATATATATAACGGATTCTCCCGTCGATTTCAACGTATGAGTGCTTAACTCAGACTGCCACACAAAGAATTGCTTAGCATGGTGAAGGCTTGTGTAGCACCATCCACACATTTTGGAACTGCGGATAAAAAACAATCGGTGCAGAAGTTCGCCACAGATAGCATGAACAGCAGACCTCAGTTATTTAACCCTTAACTGGAGGGAATGGACGGATTAATACCTTTCCCAAGGCTACCGGTGCGTAATGCAGAGCGTTCGACTGGAATTGGAACTCGGCTCACCGATTTCCCTAGCCTGGTCAGTACCTAGATGGGTGACCATTTGGTAACACCAGATGCTGTGAGCGTTTATTGACGGATGTGAGTTATATATATATATGTTATATGTGAGTTATATATATATATATATATATATATATAATGCTAATGAGTTCAAGGAAGAATTGTTTGTTGGACGAAGATATCGTCGCTACCCGGCCAAAAGTATCGAACATTCAGCAATAAACGAAGTCACAATAACTACATTGCGACGTTATTTCGCTTGACACAGAAGAACCAGCAAGTGCTCGATGAATTCAATTTATATGCATGATTCCAAAGTGAGGGCAATGTCGATAAGATTTCTCTTGGTTATGTGGAGGATACACGCTAAAAAGAAATTTTGTGCAACGGTTATTAATATAAATAGCCAGCGAAGGGACCTTGAGCGCGGAGGGAATTTCTAGTCCGAGCAAAACCGGGTCTCCTGACTGTTAAAAAACGAAAATAGAAAAGAAAAGAAATGAAACAAAGTTTCGTATTGATAATTACATCATTTCAAACTCGAAGCAGGGGTTGACTGGGAAGAGCTGTGAAAGACTCGTTGCAGAAACAGAACTAAGGGAGAATGGTCAAGAAAATGAATGCTGCAAATGTAAGCAGCAGGTTCCCATAATATAACCCTTGGCTGAACGCATTAACGGAGAAGATACTTCGCTGTGATGGACATTTTCGGTTACTCAAGGGCTTTTCAGCGATGGAAATGACACTTAACAGATTCACCTCGACTTCCCATATATATATATATATATATATATATGTTTCTTATTACTATGTTTTAGTGGGTACACGTATTTGAGTAAAAAATCTTGACTAAAGAAAATGTACACTACCGACTATAATTATTAGGCCAACTCAGTTTTTTTAAAAGAAATTATGTATTTCATACTATTTTTAAGTGGATAATTCTAAATAAAAATATAATGGTTCTTTTGTTATTATTACTTTGCAAAATCTTGAACTTGTCGGAATCACCCTAAATTGTCTTCATTCTTTCATTGATGAAACTGCAGTATACGTAATTATTAAATATTTATAAATTCATTTGATGCACATGTTATTGTGCAGTATTAACAAAAGAACCATTCTATTTTCATTTACAATTATTCACTTGGCAATAAATACTAAAAAATAGTATGAAATGCATCATTGTTTTAAAACATTTGGGTGGCCTATTAATTATAGCCGGTAGTGTACACCAGTAAAAAGGGCATCCTAATATGCCAAATACAAGTCAGGGATACTAGAATCAAGCAGGTACAAAAATTTAAATACCTGGGAAGTGTTATTACAAAAGACGGAAAGTGTGACACAGAGATCCGAAGGCGAATTGGCATGGCGAAGGAAGCATTCCAGAAGTTGAGTAAGGTATTAAGAAACAGGACAATTATGCTAGAAACAAGGAAGAGAGTACTGGATTGCTACGTGCTGTCCGTCCTTCAATATGGCAGTGAATGCTGGACAATATCATCAAAGATGAAGGAAAAACTTGAAGCAACTGAAATGTGGTTCTACAGAAGGGTGCTACGAATATTATGGATCGAGCATGTGAGCAATGGTGAGGTCTTACAAATGATGGAAACAAAAAGGAAATTAATACTGAGCATCAGGAAGAGACAGCTGAAGTTCCTGAGACATGTAATGAAAATGGAGGGCTTGAAGAGCCTGATAGTAACAGGTCAGATAGAGGGAAAAGAGATAGGGGAAAGCAACGGCTAACATATTTGAAGGACCTAATCAGGTGGATGATGGAACGAGGGCTGCATGGTGAAACAGGAGAAGGCGTGATCAGAGCCACCAGGAATAGGGAAACGTGGAAAACCATGATCGCATACGTCCTGAAGGGACAGGGCACATAGAAGAAGTGTACATCCCCACAAGGTTTTAGTATCACTCTCGATCTCTAGGCCAATATATATTAATTTCAATTTTTAACAATACTAGATTTGTTTTGTAACACGACTCTCAGCGGACCTCAAGTGGAATGACTACGTCGAATCCATAGCTAAATCCGCAGCTATGAAAGTCTACTCTCTGTGCAGGGCCCGGAAATTCTTTCCGCCTGAATCTATCTTGCAATTATATAAATCCACCATCCGCCCGTGTATTGAGTACTGCTGCCACATCTGGTCGGGTGCCCCTTCTATTCTTCTCGGGGTTCTTGACAAAATACAGCGAAGAATCTGTAATGTGATTGATACCGACTTGGCTGACTGCCTGCAGTATCTCACTCACCGGCGTGACGTGGCTTACCTGTGCCTCTTCTATAAATACTTTCATGGCTTCTGCTTTGACGAAGTTAAATCACTGGTGCCCCCTAGATGTGAATTCGCACACGAGATACTAGACTGGCAACTAGGTCCCACCCTTTTACAGTGAAACCGATGAAATGTAACCGCAATTTCTACTCCAACAGTTTCTTTCCTCGCACTTCCCGCCTGTGGAATTCCCTACCGCATGCTTGCTTCCCCGACGTCTACAACCTCCAGGAGTTTAAATGTAAGGTCAATAGACACATCCTAACACATTAACTCACACTCTCTCCAACTCTCTCCCTATGTACATCCTAAGTCGTCTATCACCCTTCTTCTGACATTTCCTATACCCAATCGCTCTATGTAACACCCTGCTCTATAGTGGCAGTGGAATGCCTTGCTTGGGGTGACACGATTAAAAAAAAAACAAACAAAAAAAAAAACACATGTTGAAACACTCAATATTTTATATTTTCTTAGATACATAGGATTACGTCGTCTTTCCTTAAGTTCTATCTATATATAAAAGTAGTCATCCGCAGGCAGATCTGTTTCGCTGTATCACAGATCATCAGTTCGGTTAGACATCCGATTGCTTCTAGCCAGGATTAAGGCATTAAGAAACAGGACAATTATGCTAGAAAGAAGGAAGAGAGTACTGGAATGCTACGTTCTGTCCGTCCTTCAATATGGCAGTGAATGCTGGACAATTCTCTCAGCGGTCCTTTCGGTTGCTTTCCCCTATTTCTTTTCCCTCTATCTACTGTCAGGTTCTTCAAGCCCTCCTTTTTCATTGCATGTCTCAGAAACTTCAGCTGTCTTTTCCTGCTCAGTATTAATTTCCTTTTTTGACGTGATTTACAAACTATGCTTCATTAAATTTCGCAAACCAATCAATAAAATTAAAATAAGCTGATATGTTTGGAAAAATGCTTTGACAAAATCCTTATTCGTGATTTAATAATTTCTTTGATTTAATTGAATTTTCTAGGACTTAATTTCAAACAGTGTTTTTAAAGATTTTTTTCTTTTCCTTTTAACAGTGAATAATAAATCCCTTGGATTTCTTACTCTTGAGCATTTAATATACAACTGACCATGCGTCACAAATATTTCTTTCTGAAGTTAACATTTCAACTTTTTGAAGCGTTTGGCCTTGTGATTTGTTAATATTTCTCGCAAACGCAGGATGTACTGGAAAAAAAGATTCTTGTTTATAAAAAAAAAACTTAAAGAAATGATATCTATCAGTCAATGTATGGCTGTTTTAGTGACTATGACGAATGGACGGACGGTCGGACAGACAGACGGACCTCACATCTCATAGCTCAGAGGTAGAATCGCCGACTGATGTCAATTTTGTCGGGTTATAATATTGGTTAGAAGCAATCGGATGTCTACCCGTACTAATGAGCTGTGATACACAGAAACAGATGTCGGCTGATGTCTATTTACGCTCTCACACTCTGATCGTGCACTATGGAGGAATGGTAGACACTGAAAAAACAGTAGCTTCTCACGCATCTACGAATCATTTATTCAGTAATGAATTTGAACACTCTCGGCTACTGGCTTGTATTTACGTTTTATATAAGACACTAAAGTCCGCCTTCTTCAACTGAGCGCCCATAGCTATGAGGTAGAATCGCTGAATGATGTCAATTCGGTCGGGTTTTAATCCTGGCTAGAAGCAATCGGATGTCTAACCGAACTGATGATCTGTGATACAACGAAACAGATCTGCGGATGACTACTTATATATATATAGATTGAACTTAAGGAAAGACGACGTAATCCTGTGTATCTAAGAAAATATAAGTTTTATATTAATAAGAAATATTGTTGGATCGAAAATATTCATCAATCTCTTATGCATAAGTTGGAATTACTGTCAATTTCATTGCATTCACTTATGCACGAATACATTGGGAAAAGGTATGAACCCATTTCTACATCTTCTGTCAATGGTTTATATAGTAGCGCAGACCAAACTCTTTAGCCTTTGTTGGCAAGCAGTATCGGAGAGAGAAAACTGTGAATTCAAATCCTGAGCAGGGTCGCTTGTATACCTTGTGGTTTACTATTTGCATCAGTTCTCCGTTTTCGGTTTGGTTCAAACTTTCACCGCAATAATCATATCATATATAACAGTGGTCTGGCGTACGCTTCTAAAAATTGGATAACTGGACCACCCATTCGTCGTGTTTAAATATTCTTTTTATTGTTTATTTATTCTGAATTCGATTTGAAGATATGTTGTTATTTAGTGGTATTAGAACATTCTTTAATTGAACTGGTTATAAAAAGGATAAAAATATTATTATGTATTTGACCATCAAATAATTTGACACGGGAGGATTTTCAATGAAGCCGATATTGATTAACGTTACATCAAGACTGATGTAGATCTCTTACCGGTATGTAGCGCAATGAACCAATAAGAATTTCCGAGACCATATTTTTTTTACAATAACATTCACCCTGTACAAGGCTCAAAAGTCATTGAAGGTAGAGGGTTACAGAATAAGAGGTGTAGTTTATGATAATGTATGCGGAAAATAACGGTTAACCATAGACGTGAACAGATTAATATTCTAGTAATTGGGGAAGCACCCCCTCTTGAATCTGTTTCACAAAGCAGTGATTCGTAGGAAGAAGCAGTTCGAGTGGATCTTACATCTCAGCAATGGGATGCAAAGATAAAGTGGCTGGTCCGCTACAATGTTCATAAATCTCTCAACTTAGCAGTGAAAGTTAGAAGTGGTAAAGCTAAGGAATGTAGATCCTCTGGACACTTTCCATGTACAATAGAGCAGCTGGCAAAATTTAGTTTGTGGAAAATAGGTAGACGTGGGAAAATTAATTTATCACCCTCAAGGAGGGTGAGGTGCTTTTGGATTGGAAAGTGACGACTGGGTAGCTCCCCTCGATCTATGGCGTCACTACTCCATCTGTACTCCGATTTGGCTCTTTTAAAGGTAGAAGACTGCAGAAGGGATAAAGTACACTCTAGAGCATTACAAGGAAGCGAACATCTTTTTAAAATTTTAGCAATGGATCGTATGTATGAGTTCAAATTCCGCTCTGGGTAGAGCTTTTGTCTTTATAGGCAGCCAAGACACTGGTCTTCCTTGAGATAACATTCTTTCATAGGTGAAAATTCAGCGTATGATTGATGTAGATTGAATATCACTAGTTTAGTTTTCAATTCATTGAATATGGCCGGTCAGTTCTCCCCACAGAACAGCTAAAACTAGTTCAGAGGTAAGATCCAGGTTCTGATATTCTACCGTTCTGGAGATAAACTCATTTACCCTTCTATCGTCAGAATGGATATTCAGAAATAATCGGCGCATACTCTTAGACAGATTATTAATATAAAGAAGAGAATACTCTTCCAGTGATTCTATAGCAGGGGTCGGCATCTCCCGGCCCCCGTGCGACATCCGACCCGCGAAGAAGTTTTGTCAGGCTCTCCAACTTCGACACTAATTATCTAATTTATTTGCTGAGAAAGTGGCAAAAAAATTATCAGTTAGAATTCAATGACTTGCAATGCCACGATTTTTTTAAATCAAAATTTAATTTCAAATCTACTGCTGACTTTCTTAAGAAATATATTTTGGCAAGCAGAAAATATATTGAATAATGCTAAAATTATGGTACCATTATTTGGAAAAATATATGCTAGAGAACAAGCTTTTTACGAAAAAGAAATATATTAAAGATCGTTAAGAAAAAGGATGGGCGATGACCACTTGGATGAAGTTTTGTTTCTGTCATCAACAAATACATCAACTGATGTGGAGAATTTGTCGAAACAAGAGAAAACAAATGTTATAAATAATTCACCATTTCTAACTGTATTTTGTTTTAAGAAATTTGCATTTTTTGTTGATTGTGTTAGTTGTTATCCTGTTAGTCTTGCAATAATATAAAGAACCTTGATAATAATAAAACATTAACTTCATTGTTATTTCTTTAAACGTCCAGACGATGGCGGACTTCTGGATGGAGCGGTCTGAGGTCGAGACAATTTATTACAGTACATTTGATAACATGGCCCTCCTTCGAGGCTTCACCTAGCTGTCTGGCCCGCTCTCTCCAAAAGGTTGCTGACCCTTGTTCTATAGTCAGAGAGCTTATGCAGTAGCCGACGATACATATCAATGACGATCGTATTAGATATTTCAAAGGCTTTAAACACGGAGTTAGATAAACGCCGTGTTTAAAGCCTTTGAAATATCTAATACGATCGTCATTGAGATGTATTTATTAATGAGTACCTCATTGATTCTATAAATAATGGCCGTTATGTTTTAGCAGCAGAACGAGTCAATCAAAATCCATACTGCTTGTCGCTCAAGAGGTTGTCCCTATCGAAGTTATCAATAATTTTTCTGTCTGTTCTCTGTAGCTTCAAGAGGTTTGTTGATGACACTGAGGAGACTCGCCGATCTATACTGAGATGGGGATGAGCGCTGACTCGAGTTCTTGAATACAAAAGATACATTTGACTTCTTTCTTGGGAAAGATTTCTTTTTCAAGCAGCGGTTATAAAAAAACCGCTAAAACCGGAGATAACTCAGGGTTAATATTGTTAAGGAAAACAACAGTGACTAGTAGCTTTCTAAGTGTTAAAACATTTGTTATGCCTTGACACTTTTTTTTTTAACTGTGATAAGAATATAACTGAGTTTGGGTTATGAAACAGGGGATGTCAGAAAGGGGATGAATTTTATCATCACACGTTGAATTAGAGGCAAAGATCGTGGTAAAGTGTTTTGCCTGACCAAAAAAGCACGAATGATTTCAGAGCCATTCATAACAGTAAACTCTGACGTCTTACTTCTATTTGGAATTTGGTTGGATATTTTCTTGAACACCAATGATCGAAGTTGTTTGCTAAAGATCTTGTTAGATCTTGTAGTAGTCGTTGAGGCGAGCTATAAATGCGGCAGTGGACAAGGGCTGGCTGTGCGGTTTTTGCTGGAATTTATTCCGGGGTATAAAACCCTTAATTTCAGAAATGATCTATACCGAGATGAGGGCGGCAGTGTTGGAGTCATTATGTTTGAACAAGGCTGAGAGAAATGCTTCCGCCAAGTAAGATCTGAAGTAGTCCCAGTCCACTTTCGTGTACCCAAAAATCGTTCGATGGAACGGCAAATCAGATGCCTCTGGTTTTGCACCTAACTAGGGAATGATCTGAAATGTCAAGTCAATAAATTGATAGACTGTAATTTCGGTTTGAAACGTTTCATTGAAAAAAAAAAGAAGGTTATCAGCAGATTCAAACAATTGTTGCAGAAATAAGATTATCGAACGTAAGTTAAAAGAAAATCATGTAAATACAGGATCAAACTCTGCAAAGTTAATTTTCTTCAGGTGTTATGTATATTCATGCCTTAAATAAAAACAGGTATTCGTGTATTGTAATTGATAATGGCTCGAAGTTTTTAATCTAAGAGCCGAGTTCCAATTCATTCCCGTTGTGTAGTTTGTACTCACTTACGCGCAAATATTATTGTGAAAAGTATGACTTTTCCCCAGTCTGTGGGTTAATTAGTAAGACTTGTATCACTAAACAATTATTTACAATCTCAAAATATCTAACTTTAAATAACATGCAAAGGGTTAATAAGCCATAGAAAATTAATCAGTTAATCTGAATTAAGTGTATTAGCAAGGAGGACATATTTCACATAACAGCCCAGTACTATTTTCTCCCAGAATTGCTTCACTGTACATGTTAAATAGATCCAGTGAGAAAACACGTCCTTCTCTTACACCTATTTCTATTTTCGTATAAGGTTTGAATTAATTTCCTGTCTGTATGCAGGCGTTTTGCTACCAGAATAGGTTCCTGATAACTCTAAAGCCCTTTTCCGGATATGTCGAGGTTGGCAAGCATGTCTAACAAGTTTTTATCTCGTACTTTGTCGAACGCCTTAGCGTAATCTGTAAAACACAGATACACATCTTTCTGCATTTGTATTGCTTTCTCTGTTAGCATCCTGAGTATGAATACCGCTTTCCTTGTTCCGGCGTCTTTGACGAACCCGCACTTTTCTTGTCCTAATTCTGGGCCAATTCTGCTTTGCGCTCTGTTCATCAGAATCCGGATGATGTGTTTTGCTATGTAGCTCATCAAGTTGATTACTCGGTGGGATTCACATTCCCTTGCGTTTGGCTTCTTAGAGAGTGCTATAAAAATTGATATGCTCAGGTATTTAGATATAACACCATTGTTGTATATTTAATTTTTATCATTTCTGTAATCCTGCCTATGCTGAATTCGTCTAAGGCTATCTTCTTCTTCTATGTGCCCTGTCCCTTCAGGACGTAGGCGATCATGGCTCTCCACGTCTCCCTATCCCTTGTGGCTCTTAGTAAGTTTTCTCCTGTTTTCCTGGCAACCCCCGTTCCGTCATCCACCTGATCAGACCCTGCAAATATGTTATCCGCTGCCTTCCTCTGTCTCTCCTTCCTTCTATCTGTCCAGTCAGTATCAGGTTCTCTAGGATCTCCTTCCTCATTGCATGTCCCAGGAACTTCAGTTGTCTCTTCCTGATGCTCAGCATCAACTTCCTTTTTGTTGCCATTCTTTCTAACACCTCGTCGTTGCTTGTATGCTCAGTCCACGATATCCGTAGCATCCTTCTGTAGAACCACATTTCGGCCGCTTCCAGTTTTGTCCTCATTTTCGATGATATTGTCCAGCATTCACAGCAGTATGTCTATTATTGGTCCTGTTGCTTTGTTTCTGCTGAATTTAGTCAGTGCAGCTTTCACTTCGGATTTAAGTATTTCTGGTCCGTCAGTAATTTTGTATATTGCCGACTGCGCTTTCTTCTTAGGGAAGAGATCTCTAATATATTCGTTTCATCGCTGAATTATTTCAAAAACTAAGCAGAGTATTGAATAACTGAAAGATTTCGTTGGAGACAAAGATATTGGAACTGAACTGTTATGTGATATCTGTCCTACATGGCAGCAAATGCTGGACGATCTCCTCAAAGATGAAGGAGATTCTCGAGGCAACAGAAATGTGGTTCTGCAGAAGATTACTGAGGATGCCGTGGACCGAACAAGTGAGCAACGACGAGGGTTTGGAGAGGATGCAAACGAAAAAGTAACCTAAACTTTGTACGAGGAAGAAACAGCTGAGGTTTCTGGGACCCCTAAAGAGGAAGGAGGTCTTGAAAACATTAATACTCACAAGACGTATAGAAGGGAGAGAAAATGAGAAAGCAGCACGAGACCTACTTGATGGACTTGGACAGGTGGATCGCATAGAAGGTTTTGGTAGAGATATCGAGGAAAATATTATGAGCGACAAGTGATAGGGGGCAAGTAGAAACCCATGGTCGCCTACGTCCTGAAAGAACACGGCACATAAAGAAGATGTATTAACAAGAAAGATGATATTTTGATAAAGAAGTATTTTTATTCCGCAGAAATGCGTTTTTAATATCTAAGCTACGAACTAATTGATCATGTTTGTGTTTATTTATGTATCAACGTCTGCTCATTTGTAACTTCATGATCGTATAAACTTTTTAGTTTTTTTTTCGACTATTCACTTCTCTCCTTCTCTATCTCCTGTCTCTCTCTCTCTCTCTCTCTCTCTCTCTCTATATATATATATATATATATATATATATATATAAACAAAAACTTGATACCACAGAGCGTAAATATCGATTTGAAAAAAGCAAGTGAGCATTTTTTTTTTCCTAAGGAATCCTTTCATCAGAAGTAACTGTTGGCAAAATTTGACGACAAAAGAAGACAACTTTTACACAGAAAAATAGTAAATGAAGAGATCAAAGGTTGGTAGATGATTAAAACAGTTTATTAATAAAACAGTTCATGAATAAAAGAATAATAAATGTCCCCAAAAGAGTACAAAAACGATAACAAAATACTTACCAGCATCCAAATAAACAAAGAAAAAGAATGTAATTCTCTTTTTTTCCCAATCTCGGTCGGTGTAACGGAATATATGCCGCTACACGTACAAGTGGGCACTGTGAAAACAATGAAAAAATGTCGTCAAATTTTGCCAGCGAATCAAATGAAATTGTTGGCACGAAAAAGTACTTGAAAAAATTATCTAAAATCCATATATATATATATATATATATATATATATATATATATATATATATATATCTCCAAACCTGATGAGTTATGACATCATAACGGTGTGCTCACGATACTTCGAAGTCGGCATGTATCTGCTCAGCTAAAGTGAAAAAACCCACTCTTGTAAAAAAAAAAAGTTCCGTTAATCACCACGTAAATGATCGCCTTAAGATAGAGTCATATTTAAAATATGCTTCGGAAACATGACCAATTCTGTGTTGCAAAAATATTGAATTAATTATATTACAATAATATATATATATATATATATATATATATATATATATATATATATCCAAACCTGTGTCCTCACGAAACTTCGAAGTCGGCATGCATTTGCTCAGCTAAAGTGAAAAAAAAAACTTCGCATTAAAACTATCAACGCTTTATCTCCACTCCTGTTTCGAGCACATTACGACAAAAACCTGCTTGCTAAAATACCTTTAATCAGTAAAACTACTGAAAACAACAATAGTGAAGCTAAAATGTTGATTATACTTCTCTCTCTCTCTCTCTCTCTCTCTCTCTTTCTATATATATATATATATATATATATATATATATATTGTAATATAATTAATTCAATATTTTTGCAACACAGAATTTCTCATGTTTCCGAAGCATATTTTAACTATGACTCCATCTTAAAGCGATCATTTACGGGGTGATTAACGGAACTTTTTTTTTTTACAAGTGTGTTTTTTTTGTTTTTTTTTACTTACAATGTATAAATAGTTTCTGGTAAGGTACTTAAATTACAGGTTCATATGTTTATTCTTAACGTGTTCGTGCTAAACGTGTATCAAGTTTATCGCTATTTGCTTGAATATGGATTCATAGCTAAAATATATATCTGAAACATGGGAAATGTATTGAATGACGTATATTACAATAATATATAGCTCAACTTTTGTGTTAAACACTGCAGAATTAAAAATAAGTCATAAGGAATAGTACATTTCTTATCATTCCTTCACGTTATTATATATATATATATATATATATAAAATTTGAACACTCTCGGCTAGTGGCGTGTGTTTATATTGTATATAACGCGCTAAAGTTCACTTCTACAAAGCTCAGAGGTCTGACTATTGTCAAATCGGTCGGGTTTCAATCATGGCTAGAAGCAATCGGATGTCTAACTGTACTGTTGAGCTGTGATACAGATCTGTCTGAGGATGACTATTTACGCTCTATATACGATTGAGCACTATGGAAAAATGGTAGACTTTGAAAAAACACTAGCTACACAGGCGTCTACGCATCGTTCATACAGTAATGAATTTGAACACTCTTGGCTACTGGCGTGTGTTTACATTGTATATAACACGCCAAAGTCCGCCGATAGCTCAGAGGTCTCAATCCTGGCTAGAAGCAATCGGATGTCAAACTGTACTGATGAGCTGTGATACAGCGAAACAGATCCGTCTGCGGATGACTATATATTAGACTATGTAAATAACATCACCAGTTTGACTGTAGATGCAAATTATAACTAGTTATTCGTTATTAATGATAGCGTTAGATGAATCTTGATAACATGTTTTTTAAATGCTAACAAGAACACCGAAAGTCCAAAATATATTCTTTCAAATAAATTAACACCTTCAAGGTTTAAATTAAAATTTAGACAAACTCAGTACCCACAAAAAAAAAAAAAAAAAAAAAAAATCCGCAAAGCCACTGAAACCCTCATCGTGGCAAATAACTAGGCAATAATCTATCAGATCTCTTCAGTGTTGTAAGACATGATGAAAAACAAACTGCCCCCCACCAGAAGTCCAGCTTCAGTTTATTTCTCCTTGTGAAAGGACACAGGCATGTCCAATGTTTCTGATTTTTAACATCTTTTCTCATGATGCTTCTATCAGGTCTAAAGGCTTATTAACCCGAAATAAATAGGATTAGTCTTATTATTGTTGCTTTCTTTGAGTAGATAGACTTAACTATCGCCCGGTTCACACTCCACCCACGTCTATTGAACAAATGAAGAGGCTCATCCCTTGTTTCCTGTTTAGGACGTGGTTCCCGGCTTTTTTCTTTTTTTTTTTCCCAATCTTCTTTCACTTTTTCTTTTCTCTTGTTATTTTTTGTTCTCAATTGGAGTAGATAGACTTAACTATCCCCCGGTTCACACTCCACCCACGTCTATTGAACAGGTGAAGAGGCTCATCCCTTGTTTCCTGTTTAGTATGTGGTTCCCGGCTTTCTCTTTTCCAATCATTCTCCTCTTAAGTAGCCCCATGCGCATCAGTGGCATCACCGCCTTGCTTGGGGTGATATGATTTAAAAAAAAAATACCATATCTACTCTCTCTCTCCCACACACATATGTATACACACACACACACACACACACACACGGAAATACACACATATGTATGTATGTATGTATGTATGTATGTATGTATGTATACTTCCTCGTCTGTTCATGATTTCTCTCTTATTTTATCTATGTACTTATTGTTATCAGAAAGGCAGTATTCTTTTCTTGGGCCATTTTCTTTCAAACTTATATTCTCCTTTCGACAAAACTCATATATTTTATTGGACAAATCCTTCTCAGTTTCTCCATCTCCAGCTTATTTACGATCAGAATTAAAAATGAGAAATAAAGAACAAGAAGGGTGGGAAATTAAACAAAGAGAAAATTTCCCTTCAAGGGAGGTAATCACTGTCCCCAATGACAGCAATTCTTAAGCATAATATTGTTTCACTTTGTTTACATTGCACCTTGTCTTACCCACCTCAAAGTAAGAATGACGGCTGTTTTATTTATTCGGCAAGTTCTGCATGACAAACATTGACCCAGAGTGTTTATTTCTTGTAAACACTTGCCTATAGACAAAATAGACTTCTCATATGTATTTAGTATGCTGTTCTCTTAAGCTATAGATTGTGATTTTCATCTTTCAATCACTTTCAACATCCTTTGCCTTTGGTTAGTTTTTGTATTTGATTTTTCTTTCCACTCATTTCTCAATTCTTGTATATCATCATTACATCACATCATCTTACTTTATTCAATACATTCTTCCTTTTTATTGTTATTCATTCTACCAATATTTATTGTTTATACTTGATCAGATGTATTTTATAATTATTCAAATTGAACGTTATTATTTATATGTTTAGGGCGTATACACTTTATACGATATTTTGTACACCACAGACTACATTTAAGAATAAGTAGTATTAAATAAATGGCTTTATAGCATATATAAGTGTCGGCTGAAAGGTTATAGGCCATCCAAATGACCTCTATGACAGCAAATGCTGGACAATCACCTCAAAGATGAAGAAGAGATTTCAAGCAATAGAAATGTGGTTCTATAGAAAGATTCTGGACGGAATATGAGAAAGATGTTGAAGATAGTATAGACGGAAAAGATATGAGTTTTTAGAGAAAATGGAACGAAACTTATACTTAACCCCAGAAAAAGGCAGTTAAAATTTCTGAGGTACGTAATAATGAAGAAGGACTTTGAAAAACTGAAACTTATAGGACAGACTGAGGGAAAGAGCAACAGAGGAAAACAGGGCATAACATACTTGATGAGCTTGAGTAAATGGATGATAGAATAAAAATAAGCAGAATATTGACAAACTGAAAAGAAACTTACTTCAACATAAAGTTTTTGGGAGAAATAATAAAAAGAAAAAATATTAAAAGTTACTTGGGGCAGGAAGATGAAGAGTGCCATGACCGCCTACAACTTAAAAGAAGAAGAATATCTAAATATAAAGTACACCAGTTGTACCAGAATATAACTATTATCAAAAAATTATCTTTCCAGCCGACCCTCGTGTATAAAAAATTAATAAATCCGTATTCTGACGCATCTCTTTCATTTATGTGATGTTACACTTCAAGCTATCCACAGCGTCCTCCTCTTTGAATCTCTAAACAGTGATTGTCCCTTTACTATCTGCTCTACTCTTATATATGACATCCCTCACTCCATCATCTGGCATCTATTCATACTACATTGACAGGTAGATTCCCCGCTGTTTTCCTCTGTCTCTCTTGCCTTCACTATATCTTGTGAGTATCAAATTCTCCAAACCCACTTGCCTTTTCATGTATCTCGGAAACAATATCTTTCTGATGCTATGTAGGTTTCTTTTCTGTTCCCGTTATTATTAAAACTTCCTCATTGCCCAATTTTTTCATCCATAATATTTTCAGCATCCTTCTGCAGAATCCCATCTCTCTTGTCTCAAATCGCCTCTTCGTCTGTGAAGTGTCACTGCAATATGAAATATTCACTATATATTTGATCTACGAAACTGATAAAGTTTATTGGCAAAGAAAGAGTTTATGTTGAATAATAAATATTTGTTGTCTAAAACACTTTTTCACTCACTGGCGAAAATAAGTGTAATTTTAAAATTTAAATAATTATATAATTATGTGCGTCTTAATGTGAATCTAAAAATGACTGTTTTTATGGTTTTTATATTTAGGAATAAAAATTCTTCTGTAGTTGAAGGCATAAAATTATTTTCAGAGTATATTTAATTGAATCCATAGTGTTCAAAATATTTAGTTTTTGGCATTAAATAACACATAGAAGCTGATATGCCATTAAACAAAATCAACCGACCAATCTATACATAATATATAGACTTTATATAATACAATTTTATTTACCGACACTGAGAAGCAATGAAATCGCGAAATATATAGTCTTCCTTAGTAAGGTATTGAGTAGATTTTATTAATTGATAATGATTATTTCTCTAGTTATCTACTTACAGTATTATTGCCAAAACCTGTCTTGGTTTGGCATAAGTTTATTACATCATTTCACGTATATCAATACTATTATTATTGTGTGGTATCCGCTCAACCAGAGAATTAAAGTAAATGTCTAATTATCAAGCTCCATCCAGGATTTATGGGTTAAAAGCGCGCTGTAGGAGAGTTGTACATCTGGGACGTTTCGTTTGAATAGAGAGGTTTTTTAGGATATGTGTAGTTCCGCACAAAGTAAATTTTGTAGCTCTGAGATGCTGATGTATCCAAGAATTTTACTCACATGATTTTAGGTACCCTCCTTTATCTTTCCCAAATATTCTATCAGAACAGGGATAATCTTAATTTGAAGTTTCCACATTTTTGTTACTCTGATTTACAGGTCATTATATTTTGACACTTTGTGAATTTTATTTAGAAAAACTTAAATCCTGTAGTAAAGTCACATCAGACAATTTGCAGCTTTCTTTTTGAAATTTTTGTCTGGTCTATTTTCTCTCTATTTTTTCTCTCTATTAGGATTAGGAATTTCAACAGCAGAGTCACATCATCACCATTTTTGAGATCATTCGAATGGTGTTTGTTTACGGAATTTCAATACAATAGTTCGAACAGAAACACCAATAAATATATTGTTTTTGCAGACTGCAATGTATATTTGAAGATCTTCAAAAAACTGTCAAAATAAATCTTTTTCTTTTCCGTTAATGTTTTTTTAATAATTATTTTTGTTACAAGGATTAGTGTTGGTAGCAACAATTTTTATTTTTTTTAACAATATACTCTAGTGCAGTTGATGTTTTGTTTCGTTGAGCGGCTGTTACGTCCAAGATTTTTTTTAATCAGCGTCTTTCTCTTTGAATTTCAATCGCGTCTCTGTCAACTCTCACTTGGCAACCTATTTAGGAGAAGGAAAACTCCGAACAACAACCTGCAAATCAAGGTGTTAACTGTGCCGATGAGTGAATGGCTACTGGGTTATGCGGCCACAAACGATCCTCTACAGGCTTCGGAACCCTGTTTGCAAAAGACCGTTACCCAACTTGCCGGGCAACTTTGTGTGGACTTTTGGACCCGTGCGTCACTCGTGGGAATAATATGAGAATTAGAAATAGAAATAAAAAGTCCAGTATGGCTCTTCCAGTGGATAAACAGGGAACCCGTCCTTTAGGAGGGAACCTACCTGAGGTCAAAAAACCTGCCACAGGAACAAACTCCTACACAAAGAATGAATCTTCAAGCACCCACAACCAGGATAATCATAATGATGGCCCTGAAAATTCTCCAGCTAGATCCATAACCGTATATTTAAAGAAAGAAAAAATAAAATGGTCTAGTGAGTAGTACAAAGTCGTTATGACTGCATTTCATGAAGCGTTACTCTAACTTAAAAAATGCATCACTCGCCAAACATATGACATTTGGCGTGAAAAAGTTGGACAAACAAATAGAAAGTACATAGACGAAAATAAATTAGCCAATGTACGAAGTTACATCATGAGAAATAACCGATGGACAGAGGCTGAAATTAATGAAATAAAAAGAATTGCAACCAGAATAGACGAATCAACAAAATATGAAAAGGAACCGGAATTAGAAAAAAAATTTGTGACATCACACAAGCCACAGGTCATAATGTAAAAGCCGAGATACACAAAAATCACTGTGAAGATAATGCTGAAAATTTAGAAGTGTTGGAAAGGTGTGATCTGAGTCAGTTACAAGACGGCAATAAACCGAGTTCAATAACACATTGAACATAATTATTTTACCGAAAACAAGAACAGTATACAAGAAGCAAAGGAAGAAGTAGCGAGCCATATAAGTCAGATACAAAATATTGCAATGGAGGAACGAGAACAACTCCCAAAATTACAACCAACAAAGCATAACCTCGAAATTATTAAGCTCTACAATGCAGCACTCAAATTAATTTTGGATGAAGAAGATACTTATATAAATCTCAATGAAGCAATATATGCATCAGCAATAGCAGCAACAAAAGAATTGAACATCAAATTAATAACAGGACAGTCTCACAGACATGAAGATCCACCTTGGAAAAGAAAAATAGAAAAAGAAATCTAACAAATTAGAAGAGAATTATCAGTACTCAATCAACAGACAAGAGGAATAAATATAAGAACTAAAAAAGGCAGAAGAGTCGAAAGAAAATACAATACTACAAATGGAAAATGAACTCCTATAAACTAAGGAAAAAATAAAGCAAACAATACAACTGAAGGCTCAAAGAATAAGACGCAGTGAGAAAAGATCAAGATTCTACAGACAAAACAAGAGAAGTTTCAAACCGATTTAAAGAAATTTTACAGGGAAATAGATAAAAAATGAATTGAAGTAACAGTCCCCTCACCCCAAAGAAACTGGAAGAGGTTATACAGTTCTGGGAAAAAATATATAGGCTTGCCTTACAGAACGTAACAAAGAAGCAGACTGGATTGCGCAAGAGACAGAACGAATGAAAAATAAACCAGAACAGACATGAGCTGGAATCACAGAAAAGGATGTTAAATGGGCATTGACAAAAGCACACAATTGGAAATTTCCAGGAATTGATAAAACTCTTAACTTTGGCTATATTATTTAAATACAGCACATAAAAAGTTAACCACAGAACTCCAAGAAATGGATAACGATTCCACTAAAATTCCTGCATGGATGACCAAAAGAATTACATTTCTTCTACCCAAGAATAGTGACACAAATAACCCGAAAAACTACAGACCAATTACATGCCTTCCGACAACATACAAACTATTAACATTTCTTTTAACAAAACAGATATATTTCTTCTTGGAAAGAAATGGCATACTATCAATTGAACAAAAAGGGTGTAAACGTGGCTGTTACGGATGTAAAGACCAACTACTTATTAATAGGATGATCTGGGAAAACTACGTTTAATGTAAAGAAAAATCTTAGTACTGCCTGGATAGATTATCGTAAGACATTCGATAGTGTACAACGTTCCTGGACTTTTAAGAATTTAAATATGTACAAAGCCTCACCCGTGTTCATCGATTTCATCAAACAATGTATGTCGACATGTAAAACAACTCTTTACCTCAATCATATAAAAGGAAACCTATAGGTCTGGCGAAATAAACATCGAGGTATATTTCAAGGTGATGTTTTGTCTTCCCTACTATTTTGCATATCATTAATAGCATTAACCAGTCAACTTAAAAAGACAGAATGTGGTTATGAAATAGCTCAAAAGAAAATCTTTACATGGATGACTAAAAGTTGTATGCTAAAAGTGACAATGAGCTGGAAGGTCTTCTGCAAACTGTAAAATACTTCAATGAAGATATTGCAATGAAATTTAATTTGAATAAATGTGCTAAATCTACAGTTTTAAGAGGATCACTACAGCAAATATCCTCAATTAGCTTAGATCCTGCTGTATCAATAAATGACTTAGAGCAAGAAGAAGCTTATAAGTACCTAGGTGTAAATGAGTGTGAAAGAATTCACCATTAAAAAGTGAAAAAATAGTACGTAAAGAGTACTATAAAAGGCTACGACTGATATTAAAAACTGAATTGAATTCTCAGAACAGAATTATGGCCATTAATAAACTTGCCATCCCAGTGGTCCAATATAGTTTCAACATCTTGAACTGGATTCTAAACGACATCAGACGAATGGATTCTAAGACAAGAAAGCTTCCTTTCTAAACATAAGATGCATCATCCAAAGGTGAATGTAGACCGCCTATACATACCTCGTACAGAAGGTGGAAGAGGACTTATTCAGCTAGAATTGTCATACAAGACAACAACTATTGGCTAACTAACATACATAGAAACAACAAAGATGATACAATTAGTTAAACAACATGAAAACAGAAAGAAAAAATATTCAATAATGAAAGAAGGCAGTAAATACAATAAAATTTACATTTAGTAGACTCGGTAGAAAAGCAAAACAAAATCCAAGAACCAACTATTGCGGCAAAAAATATGAAAAAGAAAGCCAAAGATAAAGCTCTTAAAGAGATGAAACAATGCTGGCAAGACAAACCTCTGCATGGACAATATCCAGAACGTGCTAATAAATCCAATGTTGATAAAGTTAATAATCATCGAAGGTGACGTGTATCTGGATTAAAGTCTGAAACTGAAGGCTTTATTCTTGCAGCGTAAGATCAAAGTCTTTTCATTAGGAATTTTCAGGCAAATTATACATAATAATGTGGATCTAAACTGCAGGTTCTGTGATAAATAACAAGAAACAATAGACCATCTAATCTCAGGATTTTCTGTACTTGCCCCAAATAGCTTTAACGAACGCAAAATATAAAATCACTATTTTTTCTCACGATAGAGTAAGGCAATGTTTACACTGAACAATGTGAAAACACAATGGAAAATATGTAAACACACACTGGTATGAACAAAACCGTTTACAGAATTAGAAGATGTCACCATTCTATGGGATTACACTATCTATACAGAGAGAAAAGTTAAAGCAAATATGCCGGACATTATTGTTAAAAACCAAAAAGAAAATCTTGCCTATTAATTGATATGGCTTGTCCAGCAGATTGTAACATAGCAACCAAGGAATTCAAAAAACTGTCAAAATATAAAGACCTGAAAATTGAAATAGAAAAAATGTGGAAATTGAAAAAAAAGTATCGTATCAGTGATAGTGGGTGCACTTGGAATTATAAAAAATGTAACAAAAAAAAAAAGCAAAAAAAAAAAACATTGAAAGAATCCCTAGAAATCTCAGCTTAAGGGATATGCAAAAAAATATTTTGTTAAGTACAGCCCACACACAAAAGCGAACTTTGTCTATGTAACGCTAGGGATGTTAGGGAGATATGAAAAAACATTAAATGTTTTCATAACAACACACCACTACCTGTCTTAGGTCTTCCTGCAGACTTGGTAGGTAGTGCGACCATAGCAGACATAAATTTATAATGAAAATTGACATAATAATAATAATAATAATAATAATAATAATAATAATAATAATAATAATATTTATTTATATAAATAATATATAAATTCAAGATGTATATATATAATATAAATATAATAATGTTTATTAATAAAAATAAAAGTTAACTTGTTTTGTTACCATTTTGAGTAGAGACACGATATCTGATCATTTAAATCTAATATGTATGTTCTCTCACCTGATTCTGAGCACTATAATTACAATGACTACGTGCTTCAAAATATTATCTTTCAGTAATATCCCAGTGAACATTTTTTTTGTTTATACTTGTGATAAGCTAACACCTTCACACATCAGAAGCAAGGATCAAAATAGCTCAAAGAAATTAATTCTAAAATGAACTCTACCTGAATTATATTTTATACATGAACACTAAAATGTACAGTACGGTACAATACGTTATACACCTCCCTATATATATATATATATATATATATATATATATATAATGTGAAGACGTTTGTCACTTATCTAAGTAATGTTATCTCAATATATATATATATATATATATATATATATTCTTTAAAAAAAGATTTTATAAATTTTTAATTTAATTTTTCCAGTATTCTTACATGTTTCCTTTTTGTTGGTGATAAGGAGTGTAAAAATGTTCCATAATTTTTGACTTTTCAAGCGCTTCCAGCCACTTCACTGGCCATTTTCAAGGATGTTATTTTCCAGATTCTATTTTATTCTTATTTTGTTGTGACTGTAACGTAATTTTTGTTTATATGAAAAGGAGCGTTCGTTAAAGCTATCACGCAACGAGCGTGGCTGGGCATCGCATGGACATCTGTCTATTTATTAAAAAAAAAAAACAATTTCAAAACTCCATTTCCCCACTGTTAAATAATGTAAGGTTGATGGTAAAAGAAAAAAAGAAAGTTTCATATATATCTCCTCTCGTCTGTGTCTACGAACACCCTCCAAATATATCTCCTTCCAAAAAATTCAACCAGCAGTTCTTCAGAAACTACTCACCGCATTATTTTATGATCAAATCGGTAACATCTGCGTCCAAACGAACGGTGTCAGTATGATAAACCCATTAAGTCGGACTTCCTTGAATTTTTACATGACCTACATCGAAAACAAAGTGTCTAAATTAACCAACAAACCGGAGATTTATACAAGGTATGTTCACAACATTTTTGTTTTAATAAAAATAGTGACGAAACTGTAAATCTAAAATTAAATTTTGAAAATAACTCTTCGTTAAAAATTTACCTATGAACTCATGGACAATAGCAAAATCCCGTTTTTATGTTGATATAGAGCTAAAAAAATCAACGAATTTATTACTTAACTCTATAAAAAAAAACACCAGCAGGAACTCGTGTCTTTTTAAATATAATATCCAATACCCGAAAAGATATAAAATAGCAGTAATAACGAACTTCTTGAATAGAGTACATCAAAAATCTTCCTCCCAAACAATATTTTTGAGCGAACTAAACACATAAAACAAACATTAGCAACGATAATTTTCCAAACTATATCATTTATAAACAACCTGTGGAACTCGCTCCCGTATTCTTGCTTTCCTGACGGCAACAACCTCCAGAAATTTAAATGCAAAGTCAATACTCATCTACTAACCACTGGACTCTAGCTCTCTCCTCTCCCCTGTATAACCTTCCCTTTCCCTCCACCTATGTATCTGTCATCGCACCTGCTTTCTATTGTTCCTTTCTAACTAGTTTGTACTCCTCACACTTTTCTAATTAATCTTTTTACATTTATGTAACCCCCTGCACATCAGTGGTGTTTCCGCCTTGCTCGGGGTGAAATGATTAAAAAAAAAAAATTACATGGAACCAGTATTAGAAATGCCACACAAAACATCAACATACCTATTTGCAACTGAATGCACAATACTTATAAACAGGACGAATTAGCTATACGGAAAATTATTAACACCATATTTACATCTCCGCGCATCAATATATTTCTAATTTCTATAGTAAAATATAAATTCGTAAAATAAAAGAGAGGTGAACAAGTTTTACGTGGAAAAATACTCCCTTTACTTCCAAATAATTATGCATACCAGATTTCATAGTTTTTATACGTTCATTGCAAAAAGACAACTCTTGTGAAATTTTATATATAGATAGACTATCACATGTAAAACCAGGAAAGGAAAACTGAATAAAATTAACAGTGCATGTTATTGGATAGTTATTAAACGAAACGAAAAGTCCCATTGGGAAGATATCTTCAGATCTGATGAAATGTCAGATTTTGTTTGACGACTCTACTGCTAAGATTGCAATAAAGAAATATCATAGGGCGCCCCAAGGTATGAACGCTCTCTAGCAACGGACGAGCAACATTTTCTGATCCAATAAACAATGGAGTTGTCTGATCTTGATTCCAAGTATTACAACAAGTAAAAAGGCCTCATGTTTGAAGATGTCGCATGAGCGTTGTTTCCGTGGTCAGTGCGCTTGAATAAAAATATTTGGAATTTATCAGTGCGTTTATTGGCATGAAAATGAATTGTATTTCTTCTACGTATCTCGGGATTCTTTTATCTAGCATCTCTATCTTCTTCTGTCTCTGTCTTATTCTCATTCTCTTTTTCTTTCTTTATCTCTCTCTCTCTCTCTCTCTCTATATATATATATATATATATATATATATATATTAGCATATATATTTAGTATATCGAGGCAGCAAGTAATTTTCTAGACATATGTTATTAAATATAAGAGACAATGAATGTCTATTATGTTTAATCATGAGCCGTCCTAAACGTCGTATTTTTGCGTTAATTTCAGTTGAAAATAAAGACAAAAATTCTCCAACATTTGGATAATTATTTATTGTTTTTTTTCTAAGCTTTCGGCTCACATGAGCCATCTTCAGAGAGGTTGTTTAAACTGAAATATTATAAAATCCACCATCACCGACGATTTTATTTTGTGTTGACATAAAACTCTGCTTGGCAACGGCAATAGTTACCAAAAATAATAAACGCAGTTCTTAAGTTTGCGATGCGGTTTTATGACGTCACACCGCGGGATAGCGCGAAATGACAACAAAACCATGTAGTCAAATGCAATGTAATATGTTATTTCCTGTTTTAAAGTTGATTTTATTGAGTGTTGGTTGTTTTGATTTGATGTACATGGCTTCCAATATCTCCAGGTTCCTCTTACTGTGTGTATGAGTAAGGATCACGGTATTGTTGACCAAAATCTGTCTGATATTACCTACATGTTTATGTTTTTATATATATATATATATATATATATATATATATATATAAATAATAATAACTAAATAGACTCTGTAAGTATGTAGGCCGTAAATTTATACTAAAATAAACCTTAAAAAAAAACACTAACAAACAGAATCTAATTCCGTTACAATCCGGTGCCCTAAGGCGTCGGATAAATGGGGAGAAAAAAAAAAAGAAATCCGCGGAACAAGAACAAAACATTCAATACTCCGCAGCAAAGAAAAAAAAACCCAAACGGAACCAACCACAAGAAAAAGTGCTCGATACAAAGTACAAAAGAAAATATACGAAAGTAGAGCAAAGCCACACAAAAATCTAAAGTGAGCCAAAACCTACCGCGGTTTCACACTACGGATCGTATCATGGCATATATATATATATATATATATATATATATATATATATATATATATAGCATATATATTTCAGTCTGCGTTAAGATAGGATTATTTACTAAGTTTAATCTAGGGCATATATAGTTTTTTAAAAAAATCTATATCAGTCTTTTTATATCCATCTCTTTACGCCTACTAGTCTGTCTCTCTACCTCTGTATCTGTCTACCTGCCAGCCGATCTATCTATCTATCTATCTTAGGACAGACATTGCTAAAAGTAAACAATTCTTCCCTGTCTGTAGTTCGTTCGTTCGTTAGTTCGTTTGTTCGTTTCGTTTGTCCTATTGTGTCTGAAGAATAAATATAGTGTATGATAATGACACAAAAATTAAAAAAATTATTTATTAATCTACCAGAAAGAAAGATATTTCAAAAAGTTTAGTATAAGATACAAAAGTTTAGCTGCCACTGCATATTATATCCATGTATGTAATATTAGATTTTAGTCGTTAACACAATAATCACACATGCACACAGTAAAAAGAACCTTCAAATGTTGGTGGCCATCTATATGAAATAAAAGCAACCCACACTCAATAAAATCACATTTCAATCTAGTCACAACACATTACATTGCATTTAGACAGATGGTTCTCTTAACATTTCCGTCTCTCAAGCGGTGTGATGTCATAGAACCGCATTACAAATTTACGACCTGCGTCTGCTATTCGGAGACTGTTATCATCGCATAGCAATGTTTTATGTTAACATAAAACAATGTTATCTTTTAGGTTGGATGGCTTTATTTCAACGTCTCTGTAACCTCTCTGAAGATCGCTTATGTGAGCCGAAAGCTTACAACCAGCATAATAACATCATTCAAATGTTGGACAATTTTGTCTTTATTTTCACCTGAAATTAAAGCCAAAATGCGATGTTTAGTACTGCTCATGATTAAACATAACATACATTCATTGTCTGTTATATTTAACAGTATATGTTTAGAAAATTATCTGCTGTTTCGATACACTAAACATATATATATATATTGTCATCCGCAGACAGATCTGTTTCGCCGTATCACAGCTCATTAGTACAGTTAGAATCCGATTGTTTTTTTACCCAGGATTGAAACCCGACCGAAATGGCGTCAGTCGGCGACTCTACCCTTGGGCTATGGGCGTTCGGTGGAAGTAGGCAGACTTTTTAGCGCATATCATTATACGCTCCCAATAGCTAGATCGCTCTAATTCATTTCACTGAATGAGCGATATATATATATATATTTATGCGTCTCTCTGTGTATGTGTAGGTTTGTCTGTATGTACTCAAAATATTTATGTATATGAATATCGTACGTTGCATATATAGATATGCATAAAATGAATAGTGTATCACTGCTTATATACAAGGTGATTAAAAAGTAACTCCCTATTTTAAAATACTAATGATATGAGAAGAATGCGTTCAGCATAACGTTTTATCTAAAATGCGATATAGTCACCAGATTTCGCCACTAGCTTTTCCAGAAACTCAGGAATCGCGTCAACTGATTTTTCTAGGAACTCTTTTGTTTTGGAAGATATAACTTCTTGCATTCGCTCTTCAAGTTCTTCTGAAATCTTAGTATAGTAGACTAGATCCTTTAACCCACCTTAAAGGAAAAAGTCACACGGTGTTAAGTCAGGACTCCTGGTTGGCCTCTCATTCATAAAATAAGGAGTTACTTTTCAATCACTTTGCATATCGAACATTGCCCTAAAATAATGTTGAACAGTTCACACACACACACACACACACACACACACACACACACACACACACACACACACGGACACATACGCACATACACACAGGCCCCCACGCCCCTCACACACACACACACACACACACACACACACACACACACATATATATATATATATGAGAATGACAGAAAAGAGAAGAAAAATGGATAAAGTTAACATTTAGAAGAAAGGAAAGCGAATAGGTGAATGTAAATAAATAACTTTTCGAATAAAAGCTATCAAAAGAAAACACGCTTGAAGAGAAATACTTCCACAAACATGCACGTCACTGTGAAGGAAGAAAAATAAACTTATAAAAATATAGCGAATAATATATACGAAAAAAGACATCAAGAATGTGCATCCACTATACTAAAACTGTTCATATTTCAATATTATCATTCCACGGCTGGTTTATTGCTATAAGCCACCATCGGTCGTTGTACGCTACGACCTTCTTCATGGGATTAGAATTTTGAACGGAACTCTTTATTTTGATCACTGAGTAGTTTGTTCTCGTTCCATGAGTCATGTCTCTTCCAGATGTTTTAGTTCGCCATTAAACCCAACTTTCTAAGTTTTCTTCCGCCGTTACTGCCGCCAGGTCATTTAGATTGTCACTGGATCTTACGCTTCTATCCACTGTAGATAAATATATATATACACGCATATATATAAGATACATTTAGTTTATTCGTGTTACTAAATACAGTTTATATATTTCTTATATAATAGGTATTTCTTCAGTTCGGCTACAACTATTAGGTTCATACATATCGTAGCACGCAATTATCAGTGAACCTAAGAATGTGTAATATTTCGCTGATGACTTACCAGTAGGACCGGCAAAAAAAAAAAAAAAACTACAAAAAAAAATAATATTTAGACCCTGTCATTAGACGTAACTTATAATATATATATATTCATTTACATGCAAAAACACATACATATGTATGTATGTGTGTGAGTGTCTGTGTGTGAGTGTAAATGGTTAGATATTAGATACAATGTGATAGAAAGCGGAATATATATAAGATTTTACCTGATCAGTATTTCTGCTCCTTATTCTGTTTCTTTCTTTCTATCTTATATTTTCTTTCGCAGTCAATTCATACGTATCTGTTTCAGTATATTCCTATCTATCTATCTATCTATCTATCTATCTATCTATCTATCAATAGGCTATTCATATCTATCTATCTATCTATCTATCTATCTATCTATCTATCTATCAACAGCTATTCATATCTATCTATCTATCTATCTATCTATCTATCTATCTATCTATCTATCAACGGCTATTCAATATCTATCTATCTATCTATCTATCTATCTATCTATCTATCTATCTATCTATCTATCAACGGCTATTCATATCTATCTATCTATCTATCTATCTATCTCTCTATCTATCTATCTATCTATCTATCTATCAGCGGCTATTCATATCTATCTATCTATCTATCTATCTATCTATCTATCTATCTATCTATCTATCAACGGCTATTCATATCTATCTATCTATCTATCTATCTATCTATCTATCTATCTATCTATCTATCTATATATCTATCAACGGCTATTCATTATCTATCTATCTATCTATCTATCTATCTATCTATCTATCTATCTATCATCTATTCTATCTATCTATCTATCTTATCTATCTATCTATCTATCTATCTATCTATCTATCTATCTATTCATTATTCATTATCTATCTATCTATCTATCTATCTATCTATCTATCTATCTATTCATATTCATATCTATCTATCTATCTATCTATCTATCTATCTATCTATCTATCTATCAACAGGCTATTCATATCTATCTATCTATCTATCTATCTATCTATCTATCTATCTATCTATCAACGGCTATTCATATCTATCTATCTATCTATCTATCTATCTATCTATCTATTTATCTATCTATCTATCTATCTATTCATATCTATCTATCTATCTATCTATCTATCTATCTATCTATCTATCGTCTTAATGCATATATTTTTTTATCCATTTTTTCTGCTATGTTTTACTCTCTTTTTTTCTGTATTAATTAATGCAACGTGAACACACTCACGGGTGTGCATATATATATACATATAAAAGACAAAAAACCTATTCACTCTAACGCGCAGATGAAGAGAAAATAGAAAAGAGATCGAAATCTTCATTACTCTGCCTTGATTCAATACGCAACTCATTCTTAAGTATCGGTTGTCAGAGAACATTGAATTGAGACACATAAGAAGCTCAATTGTTGAGAACCATCGCCGTTTCCTTCATCTTCTTTTCAACTTTCTATCAAGTGCTTCTTTGACAATCGCTTTCATAAGTGATATGTTCCGCACGATTCGCCTCGGGACAGCAAACACCAATACCAAACTCTGTTTTATTATAGAAAACATCGTTTATTGTTTGCCCCTTTTCTCTTCTTTTACTAGAGGCAAGAAAGGATTCTTATTTTTTTCTTTTTTCTATTCAATGCTGTTTAGTATACTGGGGCACAATTGGCATTGTGGTTAGTGTTTTGAACAGGAGACTATTGGGTTCAAGATATCTTTATCTTCACAGAACAAAAGCATATTATAAAATTCTGAGTTGTGAATGAAATCAAAGCGGAGAAAATACATAACCGAGTTCAGAAGAGCGTATAATTTATAAATAAAGAAATTTGAAGATGAGCTACCGACAAGTATGGAGTTCGATCTTCAATGGCAGATTGGTTAGGCTTTTTTTGTATTAATTAATATCTATTTTTTTCTCATAATTCTTATGATTTTTATTCCAATTCCCGGGAAGGAGAGCGAATCTCAAATAAATAATATGAACCATGATTCCATATTTCTGGCCCGTGCTCCTTAAAGAACATAAAATGGCGATCTAGAATTGTGCATTAAAAATTTATAAATTACAAAATTATAAATTGAAAAGTTTTGAACAGTGTTAAGTTTCATTTCCTTGAAGATTTCATAGATTGAATACAACAGTAAAGAATATCAACATTAATATATTAGGTTGTAACAAAAGTTCGTAAACACTTGCGAAATGGGTCTATATGGTCCAGCACAATCGAGACAAGCGATGGGTTCAGAAAGGGCAAGAGACACCGTCAGTTCCAAAACAAGATCGATTCGGCAAAGAAAGCAATGTTGTCCGATTGGTGGAACTTTGGAGGAATTATGCATTTTGAATTAGTTCCATCTTTACTGTCAAAAACTTGAGCGGGTCTACGAAAAGTTGAAGCAAAAGTACACGGCTCTGATCAACCGAATGCGCGCTTTGATGCAGCAGAAAATTGCCAAGCCACACACCGCCAGAAAGACCAAAGACAATTTTGAAGAGCTGGACGGCGTTGAGGTTCTGCCACATCCAGCCTACAGTCCTGGCTGTGCTCCATAAGATTACGGCCTTTTCCGCTCAATGCAAAACCTTCTGAAGAGCCGCCGATTCGTTTGATGAATTCGTGGATTCGTGTCAAGAATTCTTTGATTCGAAGCTAGCTGAATGATACTTTGACCAGATCCGAAAGCTTGTAGATCGATGGCAGAAAGTCCTGGAAAAATGATGGCCTATATTTTGAGAAATAATTTTTGTTGCTTTTGCGAGTAAGATTTCAATTATTTGAAAGTGTTTTTTTTTTGTTTCCTTTAGGTACCAATGATATTTCGATAGGGATCTTCTATTTTGGTGTGCTGGTAAATTCGCTGCTTTAGAGCGTTTTTAGTACTCCCTATATACATTTTTATATTATTTGGATTTTTCTTTTAGGATATTTCGCATTGATATATTATTGATTCCGTTAAGTACATGTTTTCTAACGTACAGTCTATGGGGTTTTACAATTAAAATTTTTTTTGGAAAGAAACAAGGGAATAGGGTAGAATGAGGGGGGAAAAGAAAAAAGAAAAAAAGTGGGTTAGTATGCATTCTTTGGGGCCAAATCCCAAAATGAATCTCCACTCTGATTAGCCAAGAGAAACACACATGTAAATTTTTATATCTTCCCACATATATACACAGCAAACCAAAAGTTTTTGTCATTTAAATGTAAATCCTCTGCACAACCAACAGCAACATTGCCTGATGATGAGAATCTATCTGGAACCATAGAAATTTCTGTGTCGCAATGTACAATTAATTCATAACTATATATATATATATATATATATATATATATATATATATATATATATATATATATAGTGATCACAGCAATAGACACTGAATGGTATTTGTCTTTCTGACGAAATTTAATTAATCTTGCTAATTACATTTTTAGATTTTTGAGTAATTAAGAGAAATGCAAGATATATTGAACTGGCTCTTCCCAGTTCTTTTGTTTAGGTTTTTCATGGTTGGTTGGTTGGTTGGTTAGTTGGTTGGTTCATTTTACCAGCATATCAACCTTCATTAGGTCTTTTAATGCTGAAAATCGTTTTGATTTGTTTTATTTAAATTTATTTGTTTTATTGTTTTTGTTTGTTTATATTTTTGTGGGGGATTGTTTGGAGGCATATTTTTATTTTAAATCACAGTTATTTTTTATTCAAAAAGAGTTTGTTGGTAACATTTTTCATTCAAAAATGGTTTTGTTGGTAACATTTTTCATTCAAAAAAGGTTTTGTTGGTAACATTTTTCATTCAAAAAAGGTTTTGTTGGTAAATACATTCAAAGCATTTTAACCCCAGTTTGGGGGTTAACTATTTACCCATAGCTGGGACCCTGACAGGTGCTACCACTCTGGGTCAGGGTGGACCTGGGAACAACAGCAATTGTTGAAGGAACCTCGAACAGTGCCACATATAAGGAGAGTGTCGTTCAGCCTCTTCTGCTACCATTCCTCCAACAGTAAGACGATGTAACGTTGCAGATGTATTCTAACCGGTCACCTGTGTAACCCACATGTTAATCAATACTGTCAAAAATATTAAATAAGTTCTTTGGCCAATACAACCGAACTCCATAACGATTATACCGAAGAATTAATAAATTATAAAACACTATATGGTAAAAGAAATTTTAAGGAATCATAAGCGTTTCAGAAGCTGAGTAAAGTATTAAGAGACAGGAAACTTTCACTAGAAACAAAAAAGAGAGTATTGGATTGCAATGTGATGTCAGTTCTTCAATATGTTGAACAATATCATCAAAGATGAAGAAAAACTTGTAGTAACTGAAATATGGTTCTACAGAAGGATGCTGCGAATATCATGGATCGAGCATGTGAGCAATGAGGAGGTTCTGGAAAGGATGAAAATGAAAAGAAAATTAATACTGAGCATTAGAAAAAGACAGCTAAAGTTCCTGGGACATGCAATGAGGAAGGAGGGCTTGGAAACCCTGATATTAACAGGCCACATAAAGGGAAAAAGAGACACTAGTTGTTGTCACCATACACAGACGTGTACTATTGTATCTCCCGAGAATAAACTTATTACTTACTTATATCTGTGAATTGTCATTCCTCCACGATAAAACAATATGTCGTATGTTTTAATAATTTCAATCTAAGCAAGGCGATAATGCCACTAAGACGCAAGAAATTACTGGAAGGGGAAATGAATTAGAAGAGTTTAGTGATGCGAAAGGGAAAATAAAAGAACATGATTCAGGAAGACAGAAGATGACGTTTGGCACTTAATTAAAATTTTTCAAGATTGTATGTGACAGGGAAGCAAGAATCCGGAAGAGACTTTTTAGTTGAATTAAGTATTTTACAAAACTTTATTAAATGAAGTCTAAGTCGTTCAGTTTTAAGTGAGAAAAGGTCAAGACTTTTATGTCTGCCTTAAGAGTTCACAGATTAGGGGAAATGCTTTGAGTCAAACTTTTGAATTGTTTATTAGCTTTCTTGTTTTATTTCTTTATGATGAATTATTAATTTTTAACTTCAGTTTTATAAGGAAATCTAAACAAAAAAAAACGAGAATTATAACGGAAAGATTCATACTTAGTGGGATGTGTTTATCATTTTACTTTATTCGATCAAAGAATGATAAATCCCTGTTTACATCTTAGTTGACAGATATCAGATACGAAATATTTAAACAAAAAAAGAAAGAATATTCAAGTAAATAGTTGAACAAACGTTATGAATAAGCAATGCCGAAGTTCTTTAGAGCTTTCTGTTTCTCAGAAGGCACCCAAGGGACATTGGCAAGTCATCCTTGATTTCAGCACGACAGTTGCTCAAATTCGCAAATGCCTTAATGATGAAGAATAGCCCGTTACCATTAAAAATAAATGCAAATAAAATTTGCGTTTGTATGTACGCATGAAACGCATGTAAGGCAAGATATGCATAAAAACTACATCCAGAAATATAGATATAGACGCATATATATTTTAATTTATATATACACATAAAAAAATGTAAATGCTTTATTCGGAATATAATATTATTTCTATATGTACTAGTTGTATGTATATTCACCTGTAGGCACAATAACAAAACGCGTATATACACACGCATGTCAGGTCAGGATTTTGAGAGTAAACCAAATAACGTTATAAAATAAAATGGAAAATGCATTAATATTTTCATGATCTCTCTTTTATCATTTCGAGTTTAGACTTGAAGAAAAATGTTAGTACGCAGTTATTGATGAATTTTTTTACGGCCTACCAACCTTTTGTAATTTATTTAAGGCGGGAAATATTCTAAACTGTAAAAAACTTTTGAAGGTAATCATGATTTACTGATTCATGTTATACTAATTAACCCATATCAAGGGTAAGTGGGGGATTCATCACTTTCTCAAGGATATTGTGGATAGAACGAACCTGAACCTGAATCAGTTGTCCGTCTTTTCACGTCTGAAACAATCCTGCACATATATAAATCTACCCCACCGCCCGTGCATCAAATACTGATGATACATCTGGTCGGGTGTCCCTGCTATCCACCTTGGTGTCCTGGACAAAATCCAACAGAGAATCTGTAATATGATCGATCCCTACTTCTCAGCTTAGATACAGTCACTTTCTTTCCGGCGTAATGTGGCTTCCCTGTGTCTCTTCTACAAATACTTTCACGGCTTCTGCTCCGATGAACTTAGCTCACTGGTGCTGCTATGTATGAATTTACTCGAGCAACAAGATAAGCAACTAGGTTCCACCCTTTTACTGTGAAACCAATAAAATGCAAATGCACATTCTACTCTATTAGCTTATTTTCTCGCACTTCCCGTCTGTGGAATTCCACTTACGTTTACTTACTTTCCCGACAGCTGCTATCTCCAATAATTTAAATGTAAAGTAAAATCTCACTGACTTGCATCCTCGCTCTCATGCTCCTTTCTCCGTCCATTCCACTCTCATCAGTATTCTCATCCTTCTGTTACCCACTTCCTGACACTTCCTATAACTTGTCCCTCTTTCTTATAACTTTCCTCCTATGTAACCCTCTGCGCACCAGTGGTAGTCAACTACCTCGCTTAGGGTGATATGATTATTAAAAGAAAATTCTCCGATTTTTAATCCCAAGCTGTTATACATTACACCACCGCATATCGAGGCTTACAGGTCCAGATATTCCTAAGTAGCCATCCATCTTCTTATTGGCTAGTCTTGTGGTTGCTTAACTTCGTTCGATGATCTTACGAGAACCTGTGTTTCAAAGTGTTATGGCTGTAACATTTACAGTATATATATATATATATATATATATATATATATATATTGTGTATTTTGGCAGTATTTTTTCATTAATGTAGGTTTCATTGAATAATATAGACAAGTTTTGTTTATTAATTTTGTGTAGGATCCGTTCATACCGTCTGATATACTTGATGGTGATGTCGTTGAAAGACAACAAAAAATCACAGTAATTGTTGATTTTTTTATCGGGTCTAAGCTTTCGGCTCACATAAACCATTATCAAAGAGTAAATATTAACACACAGTAATTTTTTGTTGTTTTCAAGGACATCATCATCAAGTATATCAGACGGTATGAACGGATCCTACACAAAATTAATAGACAAAACTTGTCTATATTATTCAATGAAACCTTCATTAATATATATATATATATATATATATATATATATATATATATTTACAGTACGCACACACACACACACACACACATATATATATATATATATATATATATATATATATATTTGTGTGTGTGTGTGTGTGTGCATAAATATGAAGTAGTGTCTTTGCGGTTAGAAAGAAGTACGAATGTGAATGCTACCATGCCTGATTTCTTAGGGTTTCCTTGATATTATTTGCGCGATATATTTAGAAAGTGCCGGGAAACCATGCCATAAGTTGACACAAAGCTGTTTTTTTTTTTAATCATTTCACCCCGAGCAAGGCGGAAACGCCACTGATGTGCAGGGGGCTACATAAATGTAAAAAGATTAATTAGAAAAGTGTGAGGAGTACAAACTAGTTAGAAAGGAACAATAGAAAGCTGAGAAAGCAGGTGCGATGACAGATACATAGGTGGAGAGAAAGGGAAGGTTATACAGGGGTGGGGAGAGAGCTAGAGTCCAGTGGTTAGTAGATGAGTATTGACTTTGCATTTAAATTTCTGGAGGCTGTAGCCGTCAGGAAAGCAAGAATACGAGAGCGAGTTCCACAGGCAGGAAGTGCGAGAGAAGAAGCTGAAGGAGTAGATGAATGAAGTTAAGTCGACAGAACTAGATGAGTACGATATTTACTTTTTACCCACTGAAAAATTTATTAGAAAACAGCATATGCCGTATTTGCCCGCCTATTGGAGGCACCCAGATTTTGCATGGAATATTTATGAAAAAAATACAGACCTCACAATAAATAAATAAATACAGATTAAAATCCTATTATGGTCCGGTCTGTATCAACGATTTGGTGAGTTCAGTCGTAACTAACAATCAGTCAGTTAGCTGAATGCCATACGTAATACGCGCTTTGGGCGATAATGTCTCGAAAGAGACATGAATGACTGGGCATATTATCCCGTAGTAGGTTGCTACTGCTTTCTGTGGTAGATGGCTTGCCAGCCAAAGCTATAGAACCCAATCTGTCCTATTATTTAACCAATAACTAGAGGGAAGAGACGGATTAATATTTGTGCGTAAGTGACTGCAAGGAATTCAACTGGAATTCTAATCGGCTCTCCGATTTGTCGTTCCGGGTCGATATCCACTGCACCACAACGCACTAACAAGACATTTGACAAAAAACGATCGACCTGATAGAATGTAATTATGATTTCTTTTCAGCAGAATGAGCCATAGTCTACAAAAGTCTTACCTTGTGACATTCTCACTTACAAGGGTGAAACACTAAATCATACTCCCGGTACTGTTTTAAAAGAAGTGACGTATTTACCTGGATATTCTTTTGGAAAAGAAGAATGTTAGTACATTTTATCGTGCATTTATTAAAAGTTATTTTTCAGGGAGGAACATCTCCGCATATAGTAAATTGATAAAAGCTGCAAAGAAATCAGTTTTTATCAATAAATGCTGGTACATATGGTAATAGTCAACCCTCTCCCAGAACTATGGTAAATGAAGTCTCATATCATGCATGCAGAAAAGCAAATTCAAGTACTGTATATCAACAAAAATACACGCAATGAAAGGAACAATATACCAATTGAAGTAAATATTTTTAAAAAAATCTGGTATTCCTACAAAACAAGCAGCAAAATATTGCGAAATTTCATAAATTCTGTATATGGGTCTAATGTATACATTTGTATTAAAAAGTGCACAATACATATATAATGTAGAGCTTTTGAATATATATATATATATATATATATATATATATATATATATACTTGTTTCGTGATCATGTTTCATGATACTGTTGTATTGGACGCAGGGTAAATTTTTAGAATAAAGAATCCGCTTCCAAACATTCCGGTAAATACGGTAATTAGTAAATTGTTGAATAAAGTAAAAACGATGTGAATGGAAATCTTTCTAAACGCATAACTGGCTGTTTTAACAGTATTTTGAGAGGCTATTGTAAAAAAAAAAAGATGCAAAAAAAATAAGCTGAATTTCGTATCATAACTGCTATAGCACTTGTCAAAATTGGAGTATTATCGCAGTGACTGAAACACCCGAAAGAAGATTTTAAACGACTTTGGCGAAATCCACACTGCGTAGAGCTGAAATTAATAGACGAATTGAAACGTTTTTTTTTGTTTGTTTGTTTGTTTTTTTTGTTTTTACTTCAACGGCTCAGTATTGCTTTATCCAATCAGAACACAAAAGCAATTAGACGCAATTCTGGATAATAAGATTCTAGAGTGAGTAGCCTTTTCTGGATTCATTTTCTTTCAATATGTAGACTATGGCTCATTCTGCTGAAAAGAAATCATAATTACATTCTATCAGGTCGATCGTTTTTTATCAAATGTCTTGTTAGTGCGTTGTGGTGCAGTGGATATCGACCCGGAGAGACAAATCGGAGAGCCGAGTTAGAATTCCAGTTGAATTCCTTGCAGTCACTTACGCACAAATATTAATCCGTCTCTTCCCTCTAGTTATTGGTTAAATAATAGGACAGATTGGGTTCTATAGCTTTGGCTGGCAAGCCATCTACCACAGAAAGCAGTAGCAACCTACTACGGGATAATATGCCCAGTCATTCATGTCTCTTTCGAGACATTATCGCCCAAAGCGCGTATTACGTATGGCACTCAGCTAACTGACTGATTGTTAGTGACGACTGAACTCACCAAATCGTTTATACAGACCGGACCATAATAGGATTTTATTCTAACGAACCTGTTGCAGTGACCTATGCATGAACTAAAACTAGCTTCTCTGTTGACCTAATCTCGGTTAACGACATTAACTCACAATAATTAAAACTTGCAGTTTCCATAGCGATAAGAATTCTATATGTTATTCTTTCTAATAATAATTATGACTGAAAAAAAATCAAAATCTAAAAGAGAAAACAACGATAGTAAGCAATACCTTCTATGAATCATTCATTTAGATGTCAGTGTGGCGCTAATTTATGTAGGCAGAAGGGGTCGAAGTAGATAGAATTAAATAGCGTCCTGTTCAAACTCGTCCCCGTCCTCTGAACAGGAGTAGAAATGTATCCTTTGTTTCCTGTTTAGGACTAGGTTTTCGGCTTCTTTCTAAATTATTTTCATTCTCTTTTATGTCCAGATATTTCTTGCGTTTTACTGGCATTATTACCTTGTTTGGCGTGGTGCATTTCACTCCGTATCCCTCTATATCGAATGGTTCTTGGGTCTTGTACAGGGTGAACATCATCGAAATGCACTAGTCAATTGAATAAATGCGCTAACCTATCAGGTTCAGTAACAGCCAAACATTTTCTTAGAAGCCAACAGTTTCCAGTTCGTATGCTCATGACACGCCCAAAGTGCTGAAAAGAGCTAATTCTAAATATCACTTGAAGGTTTTGGATTCAGTCCTACCACTCACCCTTCTTTAAAAAGAAGGAATGGTTAATAGGCTTAAAGGAGATTTGCTTTTAAACTCTATATTTTCTTGCATATAACATTTTTCTTTGTTTTGATATATATATATATATATATATATATATATATATATATATATATATATACACACGAGAAAAAATCGCAAGATCGCCAAGACCTACCGCGGTTTCGAGCCGTTGTGCGAAACCGCGGTAGGTTTTGGCGATCTTGCGATTTTTTCTCGTGTGTTTTTGCTCTGCGTAACTGCCTCTTAGTTAATCCTTTTTTGTTAGTTTAGTATCGAGCACTTTTCTTTCTTTGTGGTTTGTTCCGTTTGAGGGTTTTTTTCCTTTGCTGTGAAGTGCTGTATGTATTGTCGGTGCTCCGCAGTTTTCTTTTTTTTTCCCCTCGTTGTCCAAAGCTTTATAGCCGAGGGCGATAACGGAGTTAGATTCTGCCGGTTATTCGTGGTTCTTAAAAATTACTTGTGTAACATTTTAAGATTTGAATACGTACAGAGTCAATTTTATTATTATATATATATATATATATATATATTTTAATCATATCACCCCAAGCAAGGCGATAACGCCACTGATGCGCAGGGGTTTACGTAAGAGTAAAAAGATTGGAAAAGAGAAAGCCGGAAACCACATCCTAAACAAGGAACAAGGGATGAGCATCTTCACCTGTTCAATAGACGTGGGTGGAGTGTGAACCGGGCGATAGTTTAGTCTATCTACTCCAATTAGTATTTTGTTACGATCGCCATTTTTATTCTTGATCTTATTTTTGCTGAAAGTGCCAACTGAGCGTTTTATCTGTCCTCTAATCAGCATAAACTTCAAGAAAACTGAATGCATGTTCATAAGCAAAACAAAACAAACAAAAAAAAGACCCCGAAATGCCATCTATAAGTCGGAGAAACTAAAATAAAACAGGTAAAGAATTTAAATACCTGAGAAGTATTTTGACAGGGGATGGAAAGTGGAACATAAATATCCGAAGACGCATTGGTATGGATAAGGACGCATTTCAAAAACTAACCAGAGTACCGAAAGACAGGAAAATCTTACTGGAAAGAAAGAAAAGAGCCCTGGATGATGTTTGTTCTACTGTATGGAAGTGAATGTTAGACGATCTCATCAAAGATGAAGGGGAGGAGGCTTGAGGCAGCAGAAATGTGGTTCTACAGAAGGATGCTGGAGATAGCCTGTACTGAGCACGTGAGCAACGATGAGGTGTTGAAGAAGAGGATGCAAACGAGAAGAAAACTCATACTTAACATCACGATAAGACAGCTGAGGTTCCGGGGATACGTAATGAGGAAAGAGACTCTAGAGAATCAAATACTCACAGGACGGATAAAAGGAAATAGACAGGGGAAAAACATGAGACATATTTAATAGGCTTGAGCAAATTGATGACGGATCGGGGTTGGGAGAGATGCCAAGAGGAAAAATATTAAGAGCGACATTAGACAGGGCTGTAGAATAAGAATAGAATAGCAACGCTTATCGGCGTAAGGTTCCCAGCTAGCGTCCAGCTGGCAGACAAATATAAAGCAGGTTGTAAGTCTTTATTTAGTGTAAAAATTACAATTGTGGCACAAGGCCGATTTAGCGGCGTGGGGGGACAAAAACTCAGATTGGTCTTCAGTACCTATCCTATACCTAGCTAATCCGACTCACGACCCAAACATACTTTACAATTTTATCAGCCACCTTAAAAACGTCCATCAGCATTCAATCTTTCATACGCCAAAATACCTCAAACGTATCAGGGATCAAAAAAAAAAAACCCAAATGAGTATAAAAGTTTTATTGTGAATGATAAATACAAAAATATACTTAAAATTATATCATGAAATGATATGTGGGGGGGGGGGGGCATGGCATAAACCCCAAAACAAAAAATTTTAAACAAAAGATACAAACAGAAATCATGATGGTAGTTGGACCCAACCAACCCACAAAACAAAGAGGCCGCTGTATTCTACCATAGAACAAAATCAAGATGCACTCATCCTACAGGGAGGGGAGAGGAGAAAATAAAATGGATGGAGAGATATAATCCTGAGCCAGACGAGATAAAACGGGACGAAAATAACAACTGAAGAAAATGGGAATCTCGGTCATAATAAAAGACAATGCCGGGTACAGGCTAGGCATCACATTCATTCCCATTAACTAGGTACACAAAAAGGAACTACCTTAACCAGGGGAGGGTTCCAAAAGAATCCACCCCGATTTTATTAGCAGCTCTAAAAGAGAAAATCAAGGCTAGCCCTGTTCACGCGGACCAGGCTCGCCAAATTTACCCACCTTTCGCTAACACCTGTCGAGGTTAACCGTTTCCAATCAGATCAAATCTTTATTTTGAGCATCAGCTATACATATCGGATTAAATCTTGATGTGAAAGTCAGCCACACCGCAAGACTTCCTCCAGTTCCTCCATATCACCATTCGAGCCGTGGTCAACAGCGACAGAAACACCATTCGCTTCACTCCCGAAAACAGGGGTGACACATTGTCACAGGCGTATGCACGATCAATGAGCACGAGCTCACGCGGACGAGCAGTCAACTCGCCGACACGGTCTCATAGAGGGCGAACCCGAGAACTATGGTAGAAGATGTGCGCAGATGTCTCCTTTAAACCAAGGTCACAGCATTCACAAACTGACAAATCCACCAGGCCCAACATGAAGGCCACGTCATTGAGAGGCAACCGATTCCGAGCTAATCGCCAAGTCAGAGAAAACTAAGTGTTGCTGAGATACTCCGAACCCGGCGTCCAAGACCACTAAGAACGATACTTATCGTCCGACATGCTGAGTACTTCGCGAGGTGTATCCTTCGCGACACCCGCCACTAATCCCTGATAGAAGAATTTTCCAGACCGAGAAATGTCACTGGACTGAGGAATGGCCCACAAGGCCGCCAGACATTTGAGAAGAAAACTCGATCGCCCACGAGGCTTACGGCACCGCCTCGAAACCGGCGGTGGGTGATAATAAGGCTAAGGAACATGTCCCTCACTATCTCCGTTAGCAAAGAGTCTTCCAATAACCCACTTCTGAGAAAAACCACCCTTGAAGCGAGCTTGTGACTCGCCAAGTGCGGCATTCCCAGACCCCCATGACGCGGACGTTGGTAACAGACACGTTTGTCGTCGTGATGTTTGTGTCCTCTCCACAGAAGGGATAATAGCAAACACTCGATCACCTTCTCACATCGTTCAAAAAGTGAAAGTACAGACAGCCGGTAAAGGATCATGGAAAAGACGTATGAAACACACACTTCAACCAAACCCTTTAAGGACAAATTCCTTCGATGCCAAATCTCGACCGACGCGCCGACCTTTGCTTGTACTTCAGACCAATTTTTCTCCAACTGGAGGTTGGGCCCAAATCACACTCCAAGAATGCGGACAGGGCAGTCCGTCCAGTGGAAGAGCCCGGGAGGGTAGCACCCTTCCAAGCACATAACCGCAAGCCGGAAGACTTGTCACGGTTAATCTTGGCCCCTGTCACCTGTTCGTACCGTTCGAGCTCCTTCTGTACCACTTCGATGTCACTCCTGGAGGACACGAAAGTAGTGACGACATCGGCGTACGCGGAAATCCTGGCTCGAGCTCCACCAGGGACAGCGATTCCACGTAGGGCCGGACTGCACGTTCTGTCACTTAGCCGGTGAAGGAGGGGTTCCAACGCCAAAGCATAAAGTAAAAACGACAGTGGACAATCTTGTCGGACCGACCTAAACAACGCAAAAACGAGACCCGCTCCTCCTGATTACTGGGTGCATAAACCGCAATCAGACGAAATGAGTTGCTTTTCACTGCAATATCGGCCACGATCAACCGGCCCTTGGCACTGACATTAACAAGGTCCACCGTCGCGTCCAGGGTACTCTTGATCAGCAAAGAAACTCCTCTGGCCAATCGGTTCCCATATGCTAAATAGACGACAAGGTCGTTAGACTGCACACAGGCATCGACGTTGCAAACAAAGTGAGTCACTTGGATCATGGCCACATCCCCACCGAACGACAAGAGGTCTCGAAGCAGGCGGGCTGCCTTACTCCGATTCCTCAAGCCTTTCGCATTCAAACTCGCTAACTTTATTGATATCCGTTAGACCTGAAATGAGAAAAAGAGCAAATTACTCCTAATCACATACCGTTTAGAAATCTTTGGGAGCAAGGACCCCGACGGACTGTTCTAGGGAACCAGTTCCTACATCGGACGTAATCCGTCCGTCTACGACAATGCCGCCAACGTCCGTAGGGTAAGTTAGTTTGACTACCCTATATAAGCAGGGATGTAGTGAAACGGGGACCCTCCCTGAAAAATTCTTACTCATTTTTGTAAGTTCCAGACTCCGGAACATAGTAAATTTATGGTATAACTTTTCTGCTTCCGCTATGTGTTCCCAGACCCGCAGGTTACCCCCTGTACTCCGAACAAGGGTAAGTACTCCTGTGGCCCGAGAAAAGTTCGTAGGATCCTCTGTGGATATATTATCTACAGAGGACAATTTTAAAATGGCTTTAACAGACTGCGTCTCTGCGAAGACCACTCTTTCAAAATTTCTTTTCTCTCAATAATCATGAGAGCTTTTCCCTGGGGAAGAGTTTTTTCTTCGTACGGGTGGGAGTGGGAGTGGGAGTTGGAAAAGAGGTAAGAAAAGGAGTAGGGGAAAGCTAAATCAGTTTGAAGGTTGGGGACTGGGGAAGTTTTTGAGGGGAAGAGGGAAGGCTCTTTGCCTTCTCAGCATATGAAAGTCTCTGTCTCTAAGGAGACACCGGCAATGATGACCTTCTCGGTACTCCTAATTTTGGGCAACAACTTCGGGTTTTCTGGCCGCCCCTCTTTTTTCCTGCATCTCTTTAGTGAAGGCGATCTGGGATCTGTTCGTTGTACCTCCATTTCATCCACTTCCTTTGTGTCTGTTGGAATCTCCACCACTGTTGGTTTTTCTGCCACCCTTTTTCTTGCTTTTTGTGGGGATTTTTTCCCCTGCAGGACATCCTGCTTGGCTGGCGACTTGGGTGACAGAGGCAGTTTTTCTGGTGGTGGAATCGTCTTGGATTTCTTATTCCCAGCTGTCTGTCATTCGCCCTCCTTCGCAGTAGTTGTCACTTTTTGGGGCAGCTATTTCTTTTGGTGCTGCTGGTTGCTGTGCAGGTTGGGTCTTTGGGGCCTGGATTTTGGTTGGACACGCTTTGGCTACGTGATCCGAGGCCCTGCAGAACCAACAAAATGGCCTCCTGATCTCCACCACCACAAAGATAGAGCAACCCCTGCAGGTGAGGATATTCGAGATGTCTGTGAATTGTTACAACGTCACCTGCAGGGTAACGTCTCCACTTGCTAAGCCTGCCTTAGATATGACGGAGCTCACCTCCGCCACCCATCCATACCTGGCAAAAGACGCTCCGATGTGGTCTTCGCTTATGTCCATGGGAACCCCATGCAGAGTTACACGTGTTTTGCGGGTTTCCATGTATTCCGTCTGTAACTTGAGCGAATTTGTTACCAGAGACGTTTCCGCCAACTGTTTTGCTTCTTCAGTTGTGCCAAGCAGGACGTCCCACATGGCAAGTCTCCTCCTTGCTACAGCTTTCGCCTTGATCTTGAGAGTCTTGATGGCCTCCTCAATGGACTTCCTGCTGACCCCCAGAGACTTGTGCGTTTTGGGGTCCTTTGTCAGCAGGGAGATTATCCTCGGCTCTGTCGCTTGTAAGTTCTCTGGCACTGACCGGAATTCAGTGCCGGAAATATAATCCGCGTATTTATCCCGGAGTCCTTCATAATATACCACGCCTTTTCTCACGTTCCTGCCTTTCCACCCAGAAGTAGAAGGGACGGGCGATTCTTACCTTTTTGAGGCCTGCGAACTGGCATTGTTGTACTTAGAGTTCCATGCCAGGTGGCTGGAACCGGCGATCAATTACTTTCCATACTTGGCACATGCCACTCTCCTTCCTTTCCATTCCAGGCCGAAGTGGCGGGAACCGGTGACTGAGGCCTTACGGAGTCCTCTTCCATTTTGTCCTACTAAAGGAGGCTCTCCTTTTCTGGTATTTCTAAGCGGAGAAATACCTACGGCCACCGCAACCATCCCACGGACCCCGAACAAGAACCGACCAAAATTTCGAACCCACGAACGCAATCGAAAACACCAAGTAGCATGTTGTAACTTAATACAAACCATGGAAACTATGACTGGAATCAAGCTAGTATTTATACAGAAATGCTTTCACTCATTTACCAGCAGCCAATCACAACCCAAGCAATGGACTATCCCACTTGAGCACAATGAGATGTTCCGGGGCACCATAAATAGCTCTCTTTCTCAAGGTGGATTATTCTGCTCTCAGATTGTTCCACAACGTAATTGTTCTACAAGGGCCAAGTGGAAGTCCACGATCGCTTACGACCTAAAAAGTCACGGAACATAAAGAAGAAGAATCTAATTTTATTTATCTGCCATATTTTGTTCTTGATATTTTTCGGCTATACATTTTTTGATTAACTCTTCTCTTTTGTCATGCATTAACTTTTAATAAATCAACGCAGTAATTGAGACACAGTAATATCATTTTCACCCTGAGAAAATATTACAATATTAGTAATAACTTGTTTTGGGTCATGTAAACAAATACAGTAATATACAAAACTTGTGAATTTTGAAATTCAGAAGAACTGCTTCATCAACTGGGTCCTGTCAAGATGAACAAGACAGGTAATTCCTTCAGGTGATAGAATTGTTTGTACAGGAACAACCCAGAGTGATGATCATCAGTTCCGTGATACATGCTTGGGCGATCATGTCTCGAAAGAGATATGGCTGAGTGGGCCGAATATTTTTCAGCAGTAGGTTACCATTACTTTCTGTGGCAGACTGGTTGCCAAACAATGCTATAGAACCCGATCTGTCCTGCTATTTAACCTATAGCTGGAGGGAAGTAATGGATTAATACCTTTCAAAAGAGTATCTGTGCGTAAGTGTATGCGACGAATTCAACTGGAATTTGAACTCGGCTTTCAGATTTTTTGTGGTCTTGGAACCATTTCAGAAGAGTTGCTATCATTCAATTCTCAGTGACAACCACCAGACGTTTGTTATATACATGCAGAGGCACAAACAGATGTAATAAAAATCGCCAGTTTTATTTTGTTTATACGGTCATTAACATGACCAGAGTGCAGTATATGTTCGATAATCGACTTCTAAATGGAAAGAAAGCTAATGAAAAACGAAAAAGAAACTAGGTGAATCGAAAAAATGTGTACGTATTTATACATATGAATAATAATGTGTACGTATTTATACATATGAATAATAATGTGTACGTATTTATACATATGAATAAAGTGAGCAAGATGGAGGTAAAAATGATTAAGGTTCAAGCTTTTTGATTGGATATAAAGAGTTAATGAGTGAAATATGAAGAAAGGCATAAGTTTGCGATATATTATTTTTTGTTTTGAGAGTCAGATGCAAAAGTACATTTTTTGCATATGAAAATAATGTCTGTTTGTATTGTTAAATGCTATACAGTTTTCGGAGATGGGCGATTATGTACCCCTAATACCTCTACTTTATTATCTATGAAATGTTATGCTTTCTTCGGAAAGGCAGTAGAGTAGATTATTATTGCTTTCCTCACGATTTAGAATTCTGTGCTTTTCCCACTTTTAGACATTGTTATGGTGCTCTATTTACAATGGAATAGACCCTACCTCCTTGCATAAATACTAACCTGCGTGACTTCCGGAGAGGCAGTCGTGAGGCATTCAAGAGGCAGTCGAGACGCAGTGTAACTGGACAGTTCGGACGCACACTTCTATTTGATGACTAATAATACTCTTACTTTGTATATATGTTCTGTTATTCTAATATACTGGTTGAACCTACCTTCTTTTTTTCCTTCTATTTATTCCTGGCTTTAAAAGGTCACAACAGATATCCTAACATACAAGGCTAGAGAGGCATCTCTACTGAACCCTTACCTGTGGAGAGAAGAGATGAATTCATGTCTCTCTAAAGCGTTATTAATGTGATAGTGAACACATCAGTCTAGTCTAGAATTTAAACTTGTCTCGTCGATGCCATTTTTTGCGTTGATAGCCGATGCACTAACACTTAGACAAATATGCTGGCGAGCGGCACAGATTCGAAGAGGTAAAGGAGAGAATGAGAAGATACAGGAAAAAGTTGAGAGAAGAGCAAAGGTATGCAACAATAAACAATCATTTAACAAAAATGACACTTAAAAGCAAAACAATAAGCGCACATTTTTGTTACTCTGTATGTCGTGTCCATTTGGGCTGTCATGACTCTCCACAACATTCTTTTCTCTGTAACTCTTACTAAGATTTGTCATTTCGCTATTCCTTCCACACCCTGTTCTGACAAACATTTGCACAAGCTCATTGTCATTTTGCTATTCCTTCCACACCCTGTTCTGACAAACATTTGCACAACCTCATTAGGTAGGTTATTCTCAGCTTTTCTCTATTGTCCTGTGAGTGACACATTTTCCAAAACCTCTTTCCTCATTATTTGCCCGAAAAATTTCAACAATCTCTTTCTCAATCTAAGAAAAAGTGTAATTTTTGCTCCCATTTTCCTTATAACTTCGTTGTTACATACTTGTTCAACCAATGTTATTCGTAGCACCCAAACCACATTTTGTTGTTTCAAATGTCTTCTTCATCTCTCAGAAGATCCTCCAGCTTTCTCTGCCATATAGAAGGAGTAATATTACATAACAATTCAGCAGTCTTTTCTTTGTTTCTTACAAAATGTTCCTGTTTCTTAATACTTTGCTTTGCTTTTGGAAGTCATTTTTTCTATTTCAGTGCACCTTCGGATTTCGGTGACAAATTTTCAATCCCTTTTTAAATTTTATATTTTCTTAATTTATCTACCTTTAATTCGTAGTTCGCATCTTGGGCCATTCCTTTTGCTAAATAAATACCTTGATGTGACTGTATTTTATTATTTTAATGTCCTTCTAAAAACATGCTGCATCTAGTTCACTTCAGATTATATCAAAATATACTAATTATTCCAGAGAGGCCAGGTCCAGGGTTGACTTGAGAAGTAACTTTCTAGCCGAGTGTGGACATCTGCGATTCACCCGATGTCAATGACTGCTGTCACGTGGAAAAATGTGATTGGCCCAGCTGTGTCAGGGATGTGGACTCGTGGAGAAAATACATGTCAGGCTGGTTGATAGAAAAAACAAGATTTTATGTAGTATATAACATTGAAGAACAACGATTAAAATGTAAAAATATAATCTTATATAAAATTCTTCGACGGTGATGATTGTGTGGAGCAGTGAAGTAACCGGAGAGAGTTTGCACATACGAAGTAGTTGTCGGGAGTGGTTAGCCAGTCTCTGTCTCTTCAGCCAAAAATTATACACTTTTATATAGTCTTAAAACTCCTACACTACTCACTTTGTTGACATCATCTATGACCTGATATATCTGTCAACAACATCATTGTTTTTTGTTGATTTTATCTACGGATATATCTGTCAACCACATTCTTACCGGCCCATCGCCTTTCAAACCGGTTGTCACTTTTGTCGACCTTACCTACGCCGGATATACTTGTCAATGACATACTTACCAACCATGGCTTTTTAAGGTGGTTATCACTTTTGATTAGCTTACCTACTGCTGGATGTAACTGCAGATTGCATCCAACGTTCAAAGTAATATATTGCACTTAGTAGCAACAAATTGAGCTCCAAATATTGGATTCGGCTATATTTGTAAGGTTAGCATTACTGATTTTTGAACTGATGTTATTCTCACTCGCTACCTTACATACTTTCTGCACCTATTTTTGAAAATGTACTTTCAAATGTTTTAAGTAGAGAAATTCAAAATCTATTAGAAGTAGTTTTCAAAGCTCACCCAATGCTGCCTATATCCATTATTTCATAATGGCATACAAATAGTGAATTTCTTTATTAAAAAAAAAATGCATTAGAAAATGTTGTATAGTCGTAATTCATATTGGCATTCTGACTTTTTCTTACAAATATATCTCCAAAAGTGGCAAGTACTAAATTTAGTAAGACCGCCTTTAAAATTCGTTCAAGCATTCTAGCCTACATTTATTTTAGTGGCTGTGATTTTGCAGTGAATTGTACCCGAAATATTTTAACAGCTTTCGCGATTTGATTTTGATTTCTTACAAACTGACATGGAATCTTTATTTTACTGAAGAACGCAGTTCTGTTTCTTTTCATGCGTTATGTAAAAGACTTCATGTAGATTTCGAAGTGCGAAAAGGCTTCAGTCGATCGGACACATGATCCTGATAGGCTGTACGAATCGAGAAAACCGTGCACGAAGTGGAGGCGATTAATCGGCTTATAAGAGATTAACTTGGGCAGTTGGTTTAAAGCGAGGTTTAAAAGATTTGTCACCCCCAATCAAGAGCGAGAACAAGAAAGTGCTGATTGAATCTGACAGTCTATTTAGTACGCAACACTTGGGCCGACTTTTACTTTCATTGGGATTTAAAGGCTTTTGATTTCGGGTCAGTGTGAAAGGAAAATAATCCACATATTATATATATATATATATATATATATATATATATATATATATATATATATTTCATTAGGGAGAACACAAACACACACATATAGTGCGTATATATATATATATATATATATATTGATTTATATAAATAAGCATACATATCCTTACAGAGATATTTTATATACGTAAGTGTGAATAAAAGTCACTTCAGGGACCATATGTTGTTTTTTTAAGCGTACAAACACATAAAACTACGCACACACGCACACCTAATATTACCTAAATTACATAAATACATACGAATATCTATCTATCTATATATATATATATATATATATACGGATTTTATAAATGGATATACATATTCCGACGGAGACATGTTATTATATATATGTAAATTTGAATAAAATGCACATCAGGGGGCCATATTTAATTTTTTTATGTCCGTACACACACACACACACACACACACACACACACACACACACACACACACACACACATATATATATATATATATATATATATATATATATATAGAGAGAGAGAGAGAGAGAGAGAGAGCGAGAGAGATTAATAAATATATATGTTATCTTATTTTTTAGGCACGATTCGAAATTTCCTGCGTCAAACTATCATCAGGTGTATATCATATACTGAAAATTTCTCAATTTGAATTAGGTGTTAGCGTTCATTAAGTTAAGGTTTTTTAAATAGTAAATTGGATGTGCGATTTTTTTTATTTATCAAATGTATAATTATTTAGGTTAATAGCAAAAATTTAAAATGGAATAAAATACTAAAATCTTGGAAGGTAAAAATAGCAGACATTTATATTTTATGGACCGATATTATTAGTTCCACTTTGTAGGGGACAAAACTAGCTTGTTCCCGTTGAAGCAAAAAAAAAAAAAAATTAAATAAATAAATAAATAAAAAAAAAAAATTAAAATAAAAAAAACAATATTTAAAATTACCGTAAAAGCATTGGATACACATGTATGTATGCATAGATACGCATAAACTTATAAACTTTTTTCAATTTGAATTGTATTTAGATATTACTACAGTAGATATAAATAATAAATTGGGTATGATAATAAATTAATTTAAGTAAAGTAAAATTTAGGTTGAAACCAAAACTAAAAAATTAGGTAGGGAACAAATATCGTGGAAAAAAGGAAAAAATAGGAGCGGATATATTACGTTGAAGAGGACGTCACTAGGTTTTTAAAAATATATAACTATATATAAAAACATATGTAGTATATATATATATAAAATATATAAATATATATATAAAATTATAGATAATAATATAAAAATAATAATAGGAATAATAAAAATAATAAGAAGTAATAATAAAATAAATATATATATATAACAAACAAATACAACATACATACTAATTGGAGTAGATAGACTTAACTATCGCCCGGTTCACACTCCACCCACGTATTTTGAACAGGTGAAGAGGCTCAACCCTTGTTTCCTGTTCAGGATGTGGTTTCCGACTTTCTCTTTTCCAATAATTTTACTCTTAAGTAGCCCCCCATGCGCATCAGTGGCGTCACCGCCTTGCTTGGGGAGATATGATTAAACAAAAAAAAAAAAAAGAAAAAATACAAAGAAATATAAATTATACAGCGACATATATATATATATAACGAAAACGCGTAAAACTTGCATATCAATATATATATAGCCCACATAGATAGTCTTACATGCATATATAAATACGTATACAAAGATAAAATCACATACAACATATGTGTGTGTTTATATTTATAAAAATGGATGTACGTGTGTGTATGCTTGTGTGTGTGTGTGTGTGTGTGTGTGTGTGTGTGTGTGTGTGTGTGTGTGTGTGTGTGTCCATTCTAAAGAATCCTACTCCCCCGAAACCCTTTGGTCCAATTTCAAACAAAATTGGGTCATATGTCGATCATCACATGAAACTTTGATGTACGCAAAAATTTTTCAAATCGATATTCCGGGAAAATTTACGGCAGAAATCACCGAAACGCTTAGAATTTATAAACCCTTCTCCTCCGAGACGCCTTAAGCGAATTCACACAACATCAGTAACTTGTAGATCAAGGTCCGAACCTTTGATGTACACAAAAATGTTTCGAATCAATGTACAGGGTTCGTCAAAAATCAACGACCAACATACTTTCCGGTGGTCCTTTGCGCACTTTTATGCATTCCTCCATAACTCCACCGAAATCGAGTCGCAGGTAGATTAAGGTCTGACGCCTTGATATGCAAACAAGAACTTAAATTGACACATAGGGGGCGGCAAAAATTAATGGAAAATTTTGCCTTTTGAGATCGTTTATTTCTCCGAAACGCTTAGTTGTATTTCAACATAAATCGGATCTTTTTTGTAAATTTTACCTTATCAAATACCATAACAACTTCATATTTTCTACAAGTTGCCAACCCCTCCCATGTTACAGGGACAATACATTTACGTCTTGTACATACATCATTCCCGTTTATTGGGAAAATTGACCACGCATTAATCCTAAAAAATACTAAAAAAATAATACTAATTTCGCATTTTTTTTCACTTACGCGTCACAGCAACCTCATACTGGAGCTTTTTGTCTAAGCACTTGACCTTAGCAGTTAAACATAACTACTAAAAAACCCCAAACAACGCTGGGATATAAAGCTAGTATATATATATATATATTATACGTAAAACATACATATACATACAGATAATATATATATATATATATATATATATATATATATATATATACATGTGACATACATATATAAATAGTATAGATACGTATAAACCTATGTACACATATAACACAAATGCACATACACTGCATTTACAAATTACACACACATACAGTAAATAAATATGTACAACGTATACACACATAATATATAGACATAAATATACTTATAATATATTAACGTATAATATATAACATATATACTCATCCGTAAATACATTATATATATATATATATATATATATATATATATATATATGTATATATATATATATATATAACCTTAGGTTTTAGCGGTGCTAAAGTTGATGTCGTTAAAAAATTAAAAATCGGACGTGCTAAAATGCAAAGTAAAGTAAGATTTATACAGAAACGTAAAAAAGGAAAAGAGGAACAAAAATCGTCGAAAAAATATGAAACTTTTGTTTAGTGAGGTTTTAAGTAAGAATTTGTTTCTATGTCTGCATGTTGTTATAAATTCACTTCCTTTGTTCAATAATTTAGGCTTATTTATGTTTTAATTTTATAGGCATAAGTTATATTCCATTATAGGATTTGGTTTTGCGGTGATTTCCCAAGTAATAATTTAGTTTTTGTTGTTATCTTTAAAAACCAAAAATGTTTGTATTAACGATTAACTAAAAGCAAAAATTTACTTATGAAAACATACAGGCAAATTAATATGCAAACGCGACCGAATGGTTAGAATTTTCAGTTTACGTTCATGACACCCGGAGTTTGAATATCAACATGTTTGTTTTTTCATAGAGTCGATTGTCTGATGTTATCGGCCCAGGAAGGCAATGCCAGTGTGAGGCATCCAAGCCTTTTGAGTGAAATTGGGTAGACGGAGATATTTAGAAGTCATCGTCAGCTGTACTAGCACAAAATATCATTAATCGAGAGTTTGAACATACTGTTCTTGTTCTCTTTCAAACGAACGATTACACCAGATGATGAACACTCTGAAAGAAAGAGTCTGTGTAACATATTTGCATTATAGATATTTACCCTTATCCTCTACTGGAGCAAGATGAGACTGGTAGAGGGACAAAAATTCTCCAGTCCCCTCAACCGCCGGTTGAGCTGCCCCCGTTGACGAGCACCTGGTCTACCCCTCTATTGCAATGGTGTGGTGCAGCCGCGGGACACTGTTCCCCGAGACCGGGCATCCATTCAGTGTAATTTTTTGCAGCTGCAACCCTGTCCTCGAGGACGGAGCTACAACTGAGCCGCACTCTGTCTTCGAGGACTGAGACGCAACTGAGAGATGATTTGGGTCCCTATCCGACACAAAAATGTGCTAGATAAGTATATTTGCAGTATAAGCCATACGTGAATGATGAACAAACATGAATATTCCAGAGCTGGCGTCTGAAACAAGTATTGGGAAACGTGTAGCTGGCTATAATTACTTATAAAATTATATATAGGCGAAATAATGTGGAAATTTCACAAAATAAACATACACTATGTAGAAAGAAATGTCAACATAATGCGGGAAAACCTTTTGCCTGGTCAGTCATGGATCAAAAGAAAAATGATGGCCGAAGTGTCTATTTCGTATGGCACTTAACTGAGTGATTGATTTATCAGATATAAAGAAAATGGTCATCAGCATGAGGAAAACCCCAAAATGCCAGCTACAGGTTGTTGAAACTAAAATTAAAGTAAATAAATTTAAATACTTAGGAAGTGATCTGACAGAGGACAAAGATAAAAACACGTACAAAACATGTGTGTATTTATATTTGTAAAAATGGATAGAAGCATTGGCGTGGCCAAGGATGCATTTCAAAAGCTAACCCAAGAACTAAGAGACAATAAAATCTAATTGGAAACAAAGAGAAGTGTGATGGACTGATATCTTATATTTATCCTTCTGTATAGCAGGGAATGTTGGTCGATTTCATCACGGATGAAAAAGAGGCTTGAGGCAGCAGAAATGTGGTTTTACAGAAGGATGATGAAGATGCCATGAACTGAGCACCTAAGCAACAATGACGTGTTGGAGAGAATGCAAACTGGAAGAAAACTCATACTTAACACCAGAAAGAGACATATGAGGTTCATGGAACACTTAATGAGGAAGAAGGGTCTGGAAAATTTAATACTTACAGGACGGATAGAAGGAAAGAGAGACAGGGAAAAGCAGCGCGAGACATATTTTATAAGCCTGAGCAAATGAATGGCGGAGGGGGTTTAGGAGAGATATCAAGAGGGAAAATATTGAGAGCGATAAGAGACAGAGACAAGTGGAAGTCCATAAACGCCTACGTCCTGAAGGGACACGGTACATGAAGAAGAAGAATACGTCTCTCTCTCTCTCTCTTTCTCTCTTATTTTCTCTCTTTAAATCAGGAACATATTTCTCTTCGTAATAAGGCATCCGGAACCAAGTCACAAAACGAGAAACCGATCGCTAAACAATGTTTAAAATACATCCATAAAGAAAATCAAAGAAATTACCAATAGTGATTATGAAAATTGATGGTTGGAACATTAAATATTCACTGTCAAGCAACATTCAATGTGACAGACTTGTAGAGGTAAAGATGATTGGTTTTTGGTGGAAGCAGACCTCACAAATATTTAGGTTCCTTAGTTGTTTTTGTTTTTTGACATATCAACCTCAATGCATTATTTAATGCCGATATAAATATATATGCTAGAAGTATAGCCCGGCGTTGCTTGGGTGTAATGAAAACTTTAAAACTAATCCATGGTCCTGGAGCTCAGACTCTTTGGACGTTGGCACGAAAGACTAAAAAGCAATAGTTGTTTCCAGTTAAAGCGAAACCGTAGAGTGAAGGAAAAATGAATGGATGTAAGTCAAATTTTGATTTTCTGGTATCGACATCAAATTTTCTGCGATATTGTAAGAACTGCAACCTTGAAACTTCTGAATATCGTTTCTTATGTGGGTATCAAATTTGATTAAAATCGGACCACTCCTTCTATAACCCGATTTTTTCGATTATCGATTTTCGATATATATCGGGGGTACCGCGACACAAAACCTAACTAAGAACACTTGCAGACGCTTATAGTACAATTGTGTAAATTTTCAAGAAAATCGGTTCAGCCGTTTCGGAGTCTATAGGTAACGGACACACACACACACACACACATACACAAACAGAGACAAAGTTGCATTTATAAATAAGTTTGGATTTTACGCAATTTTATTTTTATCTTTTGGCTATAATAATGGTTTTTAGTGATAATAATTTTATTAATTAACCCTTATCTTGAGAGAGAAGAGGTAGATTCATACCTTTTCCCCGGGTATTTACGTGAAAGCGAATAACGAATATAACAACTGGAATTGGAACTCGTCTTCTTGTTGTCCAACTAAATGCCAATATTCATTACACCAACTTCACATCCAAGTTTACTGCACCAGGTATTCTCATGCGATCACACCCAAACAAGGTACTCGACAGTGCTTAAGTTCGGTAAGTGCACGGAAACAGGTGATTCTACGTTGGTGTGGCCGTAAAACGATATTTGGGCGACTTGGTAGGACCATTAAATAAACGAGCAAAAAGAAAAAAAAAGAAAGAAGGAAATCGTCTTTTCGTTAATATCATCTATGCAGTAGCGTTGGGATCGAATGAAAACAAGTAACACAAGATGCTTTTACTCTTCCTCTTACTCTCCGTTTTTTCTTTCATTTGCACAAGCTTGTTACGCAGTTTGTTCGATGTTTCTCCCTGTCAGTAACTACTTCTTCTTCTTCTATGTGCCCTGTCCCTTCAGGACGTAGGCGATCATGGATCTCCACGTCTCCCTATCCCTTGTGGCTCTTAGTATGTTTGCTCCTGTTGCTCCTGGCAACCCCCGTTCCGTCATCCACCTGATCAGACTCTGCAGATATGTTATCCGCTGCCTTCCTCTGTCTCTCCTTCCTTCTATCTGACCAGTCAGTATCAGGTTCTCCAGGCTCTCCTTCCTCATTGCATGTCCCAGGAACTTCAGTTGTCTCTTCCTGATGCTCAGCATCAATTTCCTTTTCGTTGCCATTCTTTCTAACACTTCGTCGTTGCTTGTATGCTCAGTCCACGATATCCGTAGCATCCTTCTGTAGAACCACATTTCGGCCGCTTCCAGTTTTTTCCTCATTTTCGATGATATTGTCCAGCATTCACAGCCGTACTGAAGAACTGACATCACGTAGCAGTCTAGCAGTTTTTTCTTCGTTTCTATTGAGATCTTCCTGTGTGTTAGTATTTTGCTCATCTTCTGGAACGCGTCCTTTGCCATGCCAATTCGCCTTCGGATCTCCGTGTCGCACTTTCCATCTCCTGTTAAAACACTTCCTAGGTACTTAAATTCTTGGACTTGTTTGATTCTGTTATCCCCCACCTGTATTTGGCATTTTGGGTTGTATCTTTTGCTGATGACCATGCACTCAGTTTTCTTAAAGTTTATTTGTAGTCCCTTCTTGTCACTCTCCACTGCTACTTTCTGTATGAGATCTTGCAGTTTCCTTTCCGTGTCCGCAATCAGTACTGTATCGTCCGCGTATCTTATGTTGTTCAGGTTGTGGCCTCCAATAATAAATCCTGGTGTGTCATCTAGGGTCCTTAAAATATTCTCGCTGTATAGGTTGAACAAATCCGGTGAAAAGACACATCCTTGTCTTACGCCTTTTTCTATCTTTGTGTATCTACTGAGGTCGTTACCTGTCCGTATGCAGGCCGTTTGCTGCCAGTAGAGATTCTTGATTATTCTTATATCTTTGCCGAAAATGTCGATGTTGCCTATCATTTCCATCAATTCTTTGTGTCGTATTTTGTCGAATGCTTTCGCGTAATCAATGAAGCATAGGTACAAGTCTTTCTTCATTTGTAATGCACTTTCAGAGAGCATCCTAATCATGAATATGGCGTTCCTTGTTCCAGTGTCTTTGACGAATCCGCACTGTTCCTGCCCTATCTCTGGCCTGATTCTGCTTCTCGCTCTAAGTAACTACTACGTGTGCCAAATTATCAAAGCCTTCTTTCTTCGTAATGTGTTCGAGAAATTTCCCGTTTTGATTTTAAGTTTAAGTGTCGTTTTTGTTGTCAGTCAGATAAGTGACATACGTGATACACGCTTGGGCGATCATATCTCGAAAGAGACATAACTGACTGGGCAGAAGATGTTCCCTCAGTAAGTTGCCATTACTTTCTGTGGTAGACGGATTGCCAGCCAAGGCTATAGAACCCAATCTCTCATTATATTTAACCCATAACTGGAGGAAAGAGACAGATTAATACCTTTCTCAAGGGTATTTGCGCGTAAGTGAATGCAAGGAAATTCTACTGGAATTCGAACTCGGTTCCCTGATTTCTTGATCCGAGTCGATATCCACTGCACCACAATTGTCATTGTCTTTAAAACATCTTCGTTACCTACATGCACTGTCCATGGTTTTCTCAGTATACCATCTGTATAAGCACATTTCTGTTGTCTCAACTCTCAAACTGTTCAAAATTAGTTGTCATAGAAAACTGATATTGGATACCAATTCAGCTCTATTTTCTTTGTGTCTTAGAAAATTTTCTTGTTTAGTAATATTTTGCTTACCTTTTGTAAAGCATCTTTGATATTCCAACGATTCTTCCGATTTCGATGTCCTGTTTCCTGTCGTCAGTTAAAACGTTTTCGAGATATTTATATACCCGTTTTTATTTGATTTTGACATCTCCCGTTTGTAATTTGCTTCTTGGACTTACATTTTTGCTAACAATTATACTTTCTATTTTCTTACTAATTATAGATATCGATAATTTCTCGCTTTTCTTTTACTACTTTGAGCCCTAAAATATTTCTGTTTGTGTCTGACATCAACACGGTATCTTATATTGTTAAGGTAGTGTTTACTAATATTAAATTCTGATTAGACATCTACTTCTCTTATGATCACCTTGCTGTATAGGATAAATAAATCTATTGAGAGCACCCATCCTTATTTTGCCACTTTATATTTTTATGTAAATAATCCCTTTTCTAACACAATGGAGACGATTTGCTTTCGTTCCAAATATATTAGAATAATACAGAATTTATCCTTCTCATGAGTCAACTTGAATAAAAAAGATGTAATCTGGAAATCTGATCTACCAGACAACTTTAAGCGGGGATTAAACTGATAAAATATAATCGCAATTACTACTCCAACAGCTTTTTTCTCGCACTTCCCGACTGTGTAATTCCCTTCCACATGATTATTTCCCCAACAGCTACAATCTCCAGGAGTTTGAATGTAAGGTCAATAGAAACCTCCTAACACACTAACTCTTATCCATTCTCTCAAATACTCTTCCCATCTGCCCAACCTCGGTATACTTACCCGTCTATCACCCTCCTTCTGACATTTCCTATATCTCACCACTCTTTCTCTTCACCTTCCTCTATGTAACCCCCTGCGCAATAGTGGCAGTGGAATGACTTGCTTGGGATGAAATGATTAAAAAAAATTCCTTAAAGCAACTGTAGAGACCCAAAAGTGTATCACGAACTGTACAGTCGTTTGGACATTAACTAAAACCCTTAAGTTTAAGCTTTATGGAATCTACGCCATGGAATCTCAGTTAAGTGCCATACGTGATATACGCTTTGGGCGATCATGTCTTGAAAGAGACATGACTTACTGGGCAGAAGATTATCCCGCAGTAGGTTGCCATTGCTTTTTGCGGTAGACTGGTTGCCAACCAAAGCTATAGAACCCAATCTGTTTTATTATTTAATCCATAACTGGCGGAAAGTGACGGATTAATACCTTTCCCAAAGTTATTTGTGCGTACGTGAATGCAAGGAATTCAACTAGAATTCGAACTCGGTACCCCGATTTCTCGTTCCGAGCCGATATCCACTGCACCACAATGCATCAGTAGACGACATTACAATAATCACAGTTCTATGGCTCTATCCCACATATTTCTGCAATCTTACGCAAACGCAGGACACTGCTGGCGAGCAAAACAAGAACTCATGTGTAATCTTCTGTGGACACCTAGTCATGAGACTAAGACTTGTTGGTCACCCAGCAACCACCTACATTAACCACCTATGTTATGACGCAGAACGTTGTCCTAACGACATTATGAGGAACATTAAGAGGGTATAACGATGTATGATTCAATCTATATCGTTCATAAGTATGTATAAACGCGTGTTGTTCTGGCTAAATAGGAAATCGTTCATTCTCATCCAACCTATGAGAAAACAAACCATTTCGCTTATATTGTAAACGCTAAACTTCTGATAATTTCTGAAGAACAACAATTACAAATTTTTGTGATGATAGCTCTCAATATGAATTTTAGTAAAAAAAGAAATATTTTTTATCACAATGATTTGCTTAAAAATCTGAAAATAATAAGAAATAAAATAGCGTGTATGTGAAACTTTTAACTTTCCAACATTTGCTTAATTAGCCAAGCCCGAAGAAAAAATATAACGGTTATAAAAATTAAAACAAAATTATAAAAGATTCAGTTACTGCTGAAAAAAAATTATAAGCCAAAAATAAAATAAGATGATACACTCAAAAAATGAAGTTCTGCAAACTAAATTTTCTTCATTAATGATGTAAAGACGGACACCAACTGTGGAAATGTCTTTTTGTTTCTTTCAGAGAATTATCGAAGAGCTACGTTAAAAAAATTACTTCCTAATTCTATAATTACCACGATTTTAGACTGTTAGTGTAAATGTGAATTTACTTATATATAATATATTGTGTGAAATAACTTTGTGGCATGCACTGGCTGACGTTAAAATACATTGAATAAAATTGATTTTGATCGATTTATCGAAGGTTGAAAAGAAAATGAATGAAATCATTATTGTTAAATCACTTGATAGAATAATAATAGAGAATATCTTTACAATATTGAATATATTAGAAATCTCGCCCTAGCATCATGCCTAGATAGACTGAAATGCATTTTTTGCATCTTGATAACCGTCAATTATCTAAGAAGTATTTCAACAGAAGACGGAAAGTGAGATACAGAAATCTGAAGAAGGTTTAAATTAGCAAAAGTTGCCTTTCAAAATTTTAGTAAAATACTAAACCTATAGATATTCGAGTAGATATAGGTTTTAGAGATGTGCATTCCTTAGAAGTTTAACTAGATGTTACTGGTTTTGTGGAGCCCTCTGC
>JBBBDQ010000148.1:825000-893080 GCA_037127315.1 Ascarosepion bandense | reverse complement strand
CTTCTTCTTCTTCTTCTTCTTCTTCTTCTTCTTCCACCTGAAGTCTATCTGAGAGATATATAGCCACTTATACAAACTGGAATTTGAACTCTTTGATCCTACTTTCAACGAAAAACCACATGTAGTTAACCTAGGTGAAAATAAATAGCAATGCTATCGAAAGTAGGAATCATTAAGCTCGCTAATAGAGAGGGAGTTTAAAGTTGTTGTCATTTTTCTCAAGTGGGAAAACGAAACGAATGTGCATGTTTAAACTGTTCACTAGTTTATCGCAAAGGGTTATTGAACAATCTGGTATTATTTCTAAAACTGCTTATTTAGGAAACTCTACTTCTAGTTACCTCTCATATATGTTCTCTCACTTCGTAGTACTGGTGTTCGCACATCAACTCCTCTCTTACCGGCATGCGACATTTTCAGGACCTCAACTCAACTGGCATCTTCTAAACAGACGGGCTTACGGCCTATCACGTTGAATACACCGGTTCTCGCTCGATCACCAAAGCAACGTTGAGCCTGGTCAGTACTTAGATGGCTGACCGCTTGGGAATACCAGGTGTTGTAAGCGTATAGTGACGGATGTGCGTTGTGGTGCAGTGGATAGCGGCTCGGAAAGAGAAATCGGTGAGCCGAGTTCGAATTCCAGTTGAATACCCTGCATTCACTTAAGCACTGGTACCCTTGGGAAAGGTATTAATCCGTCCATTCCCTCCAGTTATGTGTTAAATAACAATGGTAGGACTTGGGGACCCTGCTCTTAAAAACAAATCCCAATGAATCGTGAAAAGAAAAATGTTGTAAAAATAAAATAACCTTACCCAAAATCACTGGTTATGACCTTAAACTGATCTAATAAGGATTGATAGGTCGTTAAACCTCAAAAATAAACAAACAATCTAAACAGACAACGATCTTAAACATTTATCGGCTAGAACATTAATGAGCTCTTATTGAAATATTGCAAAATGCTTTGTGGTGCAGTGGATATCAGCTCAGAACAAGAAATCGGAGAGTTGACTTCGAATTTCAGTTGAATTCATTGCTTTCACAGACGCGTAAATAACCTCGATTCTCCATCCAGTTATGGGTTAAAATAGCAGGCCAGATTGGATTTTTAGCCTTTGTTCTCAACCTCAGAAAATAATGTAAACCTACTGCGGGAAAATCTTCTGCCTATTCAGTTATGCCTCTTTCGAGACATGATCGCCTAGGCGTGTATCACGTATAGCACTTAACTGACTGACTTAAATCCCTGCACAACCAATTAGAATTCGTTTCAGAAATGTATCATAACTTTGTGAAGTTGTATGAAGTTGTCGCCGATGAGAATGAAATAAAATAATGAATGTCTGTTCTTGTTAATTTTTACAACACTCCGTCATTTCCTGTCTTGGTCATGAAGTCGAGGCAACTCGGCTAGTAATCGGAACTTAAAAAACATATCATTGTCTTAGACAACAAAGGCAAACGACATAACCAGAATTCCGGCATAGTTGATGTATCTTGTTGAACAGAAACTTCAGATTCAGTGGTTATTATTTTGATGTGCCTTCGTTGATGTTTTGCAAGGTAAGTTTTAAAAAAGTTAATTAAAATCGATTTGGAAAATTATCATAGCTTTGTTTTTCTACTCTACTAGAATGAAGGGACTTCATATTGTTCTTGTTAGATTTTATAGCAGTTCGTAATGTCTTGCCTGGGTCATGAAATCAAGAGAATTTAATTAATAACGTTTTAAATAAACGAATAAAAGTAATTTATTATGGATTAAAACCTTAAGTAGCGAATACTTTTCTTCAAATAAGGCATTATGTAAAATGTGAACGAATTTTTGTGTAAATTTCTAATAAAGTAATTCGTAAAGAAATTTATTCTTAATAAAGTAAATTGACCTATAAAATAATTCTATAAAACACACTTGCTTTTAATTAATTTTAATGAAGTAAATAGAAGTATACTTTATTTTTTATTAAAATAAATCGACATTTTAAAATGTTTTTATGAATAAATATGACATTTAATGTCCTTTTTGTATGGTCCTGCATCAGAAGTGCCTTTCGTTACCTCACCCCTAACGTCATTCACCGGCCGTCCCGTGTCCCTCGTGACTATCTCAACGAAAGGGAGACAACCGTCGTTTGTATCTCGACAAAGAATTACGTGCAGTATTACAGGTAGTAATTAAACAAACTAATCACCTGTGCCTCTTCTACAAATGCTTTCATGGCTTCTGCTCCGATGAACTCAGATCATTGGTGCAGCCTAGGTACGAATTTACACGAGATGCTAGATTAGCAACTAGGTCCCACCCTTTTACAGTTAAACAGATAAGATGTAACCGTAATTTCTACTCCAACAGCTTTTTTTCTTGCGCTTCCTGCCTGTGGAATTCCCTTCCGCATGTCTGCTTTCCCGACAGCTACATTCTCCAGGTGTTTAAATATAGGGTCAATAGACACCTCCTATCACACTAACTTGCACCTATTCCCCCAATACTCTCAACATCTACCCAACTCTCATTCTCGGTTTCCTTACCAGCCTATCACCCTCCTTCTAACATTTCCTATATCTAAGCATCCTTTCTCCACTCTATGTAACCCCCTGCACAATAGTGACAGTGAAATGCCTTGCTCGGGGTGAAACGCTTATAAAAAAAAAAGTTTCACAAGGTAGGCCCTGATCTCCATGTAGCCTATCGGTTATCGGTGTGGAATGTACAACCGGTGTACCAATTTCAATTCCCTGCCAAGTCTGTGGCATTCATTTGGCGCATATACTCTTCCAAATGGTATGAGACAATCACCTTTTTCACAATTTTGGGTTAAAAAGCGGTACGAACTGAGTTTTATTTTTGTCAATACCGAAAACTGAACACAAAAATCCGTTGACCTGACAACTCCATCCCGTAAATTCTTAGTCTCTGCCGAACCTATTGTGATGAGGCTGTGACCTTGTTCTTCGCTGGTGCGTCTAGTGGTACTAAAGAAGAGAAAGAAGTAGCTCCTAATATATATACTGAAGAAAAAAGAAGAGAAAGAAGTAGCTCGTAATCTATCCAGCTTCTAACTCATTTTAGAAGTCTATTATTTTCAACTAAAAATGACTGTAAATCTTCGAAAAATATATCAATCAAAACACTGAGGTTAGAATTAACAAACTCTTAAAAAGGATATTGAATATTGGCCCAAAGATATAGTGAATCAATGAAAGAGTATTTGTAAAATATTAAACAATAAAACAATTTTTTCAAATTTGCCTTTATTAAATCAGTTTTGTGCTATTTGAAATATTTATTAAAGAAAGCGAAGTTCAAATCCGGAGAATCTTATACCAACGGACTTAATGTCCGCTTTTATTTTTCTGCGTACCTCATTACCTTCAAAGATACGAAGTTTAAACTTTGCTGTGAGTACTTGGCGAGAAAAATTCATTCTTGTTAAAAATCTATGAAGGTAATTATCGCAGTCTTATTAAATTCGTATCGTGACTGTAAAGAAAATAACTTTCTAAAAAAGGCAAGCAGACAACACAAAAAGAAAATGGAAGTGAACCGCATCTTTGATTATTTCTTATTCCTTTTCTTTGTATTTTCGATTTTTTTGGGGGGGGGGTTCTTCTTTGCTTTTCCTTTTCTTCTTTCACAGATTTTCTTTATCATTTTGGTTAAGTTTATTTTCCTTCTCTTATTTGATCTTTTTTCGTTCACAATTATTTTTTTCTTCTATTGATTCATATATTTCTTTCCTTATTCTTTCTTTTGTTTTCTTTCGTACTTTTCTTTATTTCTATATAATATCATTAACTTCTTCATATATTCACATCACTTTTCATCCCCCCACCTTTTGTTCTTGCTTTTTATATTCCTTTCTTTCTTCAGTTGTTATTTCCATTCTCTCTTTTCCTTATTAAACATTTATTTACTTAGATATACGCAATGTATCTCTTTTTTTTATTAATGTATTTTTTTTTTTGTTTAAATATTTCTCTTCGTTGATTTTAGTTAATGGTATATTCTCCTATTTTTTATGTGTGAGTTTCTGTCTTTAATTTTTTGCCCCCAACGTTTTATCTCCTTTTAATTTGTTTTTTATTTGTTTATTTGTTTTTTTTTCTTTCTTAATTTCTTTCTTTCTTTTGCTTTTGCTTCGTTGTTTGTTTGGGTGTTGGTTTGTTTCTTTTTTTGCTAATTTTTTTCTTGTGTTTATTTAACCATTTCTTCATTTATTTGTTCCTTAGTGTCTCTATTTTTTTTTTTTAGTTTGTTCTTTTCTTTGTTTATCTGACTGTTTGCCTCTTACTTACTTTATTTCTTTCTTTGTTTTTTCCTACTTTGGTTTCTTTTGCCTTTTTTTCTTTGTTTATGTGTTTCATTCTTTCTTTGATGCTTTTCTCTTTTTGGTTGTTTGGCTATCTGTTTCTTTTTACTTTTGTTTCTTTTTGCTTTTGTTTCTTTATTGCTTTAGTTAGTTTTTTCTTTGTTTATTTGACTGTTTGCTTCTTTCTGTTATCGAAACGCGATTAATTTTCAAATTATCTGAATCATGCAGACTCCATTTTATTTCAATTCACTGAATACCTATCTTTTTACTTCTCCACTTGATTAACTCATCGACTCCAACCTTCAAGGGAAATAACTCTGCTTAGTTCACGTACTTCAACCAACGAGACGTTGCAATCATTTTAACAGATTTAATTGTGTTATTTTTGTACATTATTTTCTTGTTATCACTTTCAATACGCTAAATTAGTAATCTTTGTGAATGTGAAACCAATTAACAACAAGTGAATAACTAAAATCAAGTAAAGACAACTTAAAAAATATTGCTTTTCCTGCAATTATATTCGAGTTAAATTATCTTGAAACTCTGCTTACATCAGAGTGGATAGCTCGGGCCAATAGTTTATTTGGGATATTGTTTGCCTTTTGGCAACTTCTACGTAGCAGATCGATAAATTAATAGTTTTCGTCTTTTAGAACAAAATTCTTTATTTTCCGGTTCAGTGGAAGCTGTCTTATATTATTTAGTATGGACCTCCGCATCACACTCTAGACTACAAGAAACACTTGAGAATTACTTGGATACTTGCCGTAAATAGATTACTAACAAGTTTAATGTTGCTAGATTACTTAAATCAATCCCCGTTAGGGGATTCATTTTATACTAAACTTAGCTAGGGATTGGAGTATATGTGTCTTTCTGTTTAATATATTAATTAACTGGCAAAACCTATCCCCTCAGAGAGTAGGCATTCGAAATTATCCCCAGATTCTGTTTTTTTATTATTATCTGTGAATTGCTATGCACTCTTGAAAGATAGCAGTGGAGTTTTTAGTTGGCCACACGGTGTGGAATTTAGAGGTTTTTCTCTATGATTGGTTGCCATTCAAGACAGTTGTCTCTGTTATTTAAACTATAGCCGTTCAATTTCTTCGATGTGCCGTGTCCATTCAGGCCATAGACAATAATGGTTCTCCACAATTTCCTGTCTTCTGTAATACCTAATTTATTTTGCCTTTTTGTCATCTCTCGTAAACCCAGTTTTGCCCTGAATTTATACGTTTATACATTTATACAAGTTCGTCAGGTAGACTATGGGTTGTTTTCTTCTGTTCCTATTGCCTATAAGAGTAAGACGTATGTAAATATAAAAGTAGACAGTGATGTTAACCCTGAGCGGCGATAGTCTGTTTCTTGCTTTAAAGCAATTTTTAGGCCTAAAGCCTGAAGCAGACTGTCGCTTTTCTGTGTTGACCTCAATGTCAACTTACACACACAAAAGATATATACACACACTCATAATTCCTCTACCGAGCACCCATAGCTCAGATCTTTTATAAACGAGCAATTTTCAAAATTAGGAGAAGTTACTTAAAGGTCTTAGAACACTTAGGATCATACAATCATGGATATTGAAAAGTTCTATAATATAATTGTATTGAACATTTTTAATACAACTGTGTACTGGTCTAATTTAATTATTACCAAAAAGTAAATAATTATATTATATTATATTATATTATATATATATATATATATATATATATATATATATATATATATATACATATATAATTCATATTATCAAAGAAAAAAATTAAACTATATATATATAGTTTAATTTTTTTCTTAGATAATATGGACAAGTTTTATATATTAAATTTTACAAATTTTCGAAAAGTTGTTTTGTGTTTTCGGCAAATTTATCAAAACTCATATTAACTTTTATTTTATATTATTTTTTATCTGATGTTAATAAAAACGTTTTTAACAGTTCTTCTGAGTGTCGTTAAGTAACAGGTTTTTATTTTTTACACAGACACACAGAGATAAGAATTTCAGTTTAAGCCCGAACCCTAAGACGTCACCGAAAATGACTTGAAATTGATTCCCTCAAACAGAAAATAGACCGGAGTTAAAAACCGGATGCGTGCCTACACCCAGCAGAATCCCTGATAACAAATTGAGTAACATTAATAAAATAATATAAAATACAAAATTGATATTATTTTTGTAAACATTTACAAATAACATGAAACAATTTATTCGGAAATTTTAAAGATTTAAGAAATTGGATTGATAAAAAGAAACTCCCCATATTATTTAAAAACAACACATATGAGAATTCTTGCAGCCAAAATACACTTCATATATATATATATATATATATATATATATATATATATATATTATTATTAAATATACATATTGTCCTACGTTTTAGGCGCAACTAAGAATTTCATGCGTTATGCAATTATCAGGTGCATATTGAACGATTTTGTATTCAATACGTAATTCAAATCGACAAACATTCAGTTCATAATATCCACCTGATGATTGCATAATGCATAATACTCCGTGTTCTGCCTAAAAAGTAGTATAATATGTATATTTATTACTATATATTTTTGCTTTGTTATATTGCATTGAGCACTGTCCTATTCTCACCTACTGCATATTAATACATTGATCTGTATCTATGCCTACACACACACACACACACATATATATATATATATAGTTTTTACATCCATAGCTCTCTCTCTCTCTCACTCTCTCTCTCTCTCTCTCTCTCTCTCTCTCTCTCTCTCTATATATATATATATATATATATATATATATATATCTTTGTTTGTGTGTGTGGTGGGTAGAGATAATATTTTATTTGGTCTTCATGGTCAAACATATTTCCAAAATTTGTTATGTATATTTTTGGGTCTCAATGAAAGGTTTAATTTTCAAATTCGAAATGAAAGTATCAACATAATTTCAGTCTTCTTCGTCTTTCTATAACCGTAGCAATGATCGCATGAAACCCCTCAGAGTAAAGTTAAGATTTATCTATTATTATTAATGTCTTACACAAAAAAAATTATTCAGAATTTTGCAAATCATTTCTTTTTCCACTTCTTGACCTTTGTAGCTCTTCGTAAATTTTGCAGGTTCTTTTTAAAGACCGAGTCCCTACTCTGCTATGTATTTACACAATTTACACAACTTACGATGTAGGTTATGCGCTGTTTCCCTCTGTCCCTCTTGCCTTTCAGTATGACCTATGGGTGTCAAAGTTTCCAAGCCTTCTTTCCTGTTGTGGGATCTTCCCTTTTTGTATATAATAATGGACTCGACTGAGTGTACATATAATCCTGCCATATAGAGAACAGCAGTTGGGAGTCTGGAATCTCAGTTGTAGGTGAAGCTTTGCCGTGGAGAGTAATCGTAGAGATCCGTTAGTTATCGAAGAGTTCCGACAAATACCGAAGTGTTACCCGGACATACCTTTTCCAACGATTTCACTTTAAGACTTGTATATATTCATTTCTACTCATAGTATTTCTGAATTGACTAACCCGCGTTTCAGTTTGTATATTCCGTTCAATATAACCTACTTTTCTATCTTCACACCTGTTTTTGTTGTTCATTATTTTGGCGGTTCTTCATCCGGAATCCACAACATGTCCTAATTAAGTGCCCTAGATATTTCAATTGTCTGCATCTAATGTAAAATATAAGTGACCTTTTTGTTTCTCTTTTCTCTAAAAAATCCTTCGTTGCTCGCATATTAATTCCATGGAATTCTCAGAATCCCTCTGTAGAACCACATTTTTGTAGCTCAGTTGTTTTCTTCGTCTGTGAAGAGATTGTCTAACGTTTTCTACCATCTTACTGAGTTATATCTTTCACCGATTTCAATTTTGTGTGAGTGGAGCGAATTTAATTATAATTATTAATTAAGTAGATCCGTTCAACCTCAGATGTAATAACTCATTGTACTCTGATTAAAAGCAGTCAGTAATTCTTACGCAACCGAGACATAGAATTTATATAATCTAACACTAATTGTATCGTGTTGTTGTTCAGTTCTATCAATAGCTAATCAAAATAATTAATTCTTAAAAAAATTGTTGGAACAATGATAGAAACACTTAAAATTCTCAGACACTGTTTAAACAATTATTTTTCCGAATAATCACTCTGTCCAAAATTTCCTTATCAGTCAGTAGTGTATGTAGAACTTACACTAAGGTTTTAATGAAATTTAAGTATTTGAATCGATTTTTATTTAAAACAAAATTTCTTGTTTTACATACACATGTTCAATTTTATTATAATACTAGCAGTATAGCCCGGCGTTGCTCGGGTGTAATGAAAGCTTTAAAACTAATCCATGGTCCTGGAGCTCAGACTCTTTGGATATTAGCACAAAAGACTAAAAGGCAATAGTTGTTTCCAGTTAAAGCGAAACCGTAGACTGAAAGAAAAATGAATGGATGTAAGTCAAATTTTGATTGCCTGGTATCGATATCAAATAAGTTTTTTTCCATCGTAAACTGAATTTTGAAAGCTAAATAAGTCCTCTGAGTAAATGGTATCATGGCTGAAACTGAGAACTACAATGATACCTACTTAGAGCCAAACCCAAAGCAAAAACTAAAAACTAAAAAAAAAAGGGCTGAAAAAAATACAGACATACAGACAGATAAACAGACACACACACACATCTTGTTTTTTATATATATATATTATCGATTTTCTGCACTCTTGTAAGAACTGCAACCTTAAAATTTCTGAATATCGTTTCTTATGTCTTTGTCTATGGGTGTACCAAATTTGATTAAAATTGGACCACTCCTTCTATAACCCAATTTTTTCGATTATCGATTTTCGATATTTATCGGGGGTACTTCGACACAAAAACCAGCTAAGAACACTCGCAGACGCTTATAGTACAACTGTGTAAATTTTCAAGAACATCGGTTCAGCCGTTTCGGAGTCTATACGTAACGGGCACACACACACACACACACACACAGACACACGCAGACAAAGTTCCATTTATAAATAAGTTTAGATAGATTTCTTAAATATTTCTAACAAAATTCAAGCATGTTTCTCGGAATTACATTTTATTTCTATTACAAGTTTTCTGTTTGTAAAGTTAAAATTGGCAAGCATTTCTTAGTTCCGTCGTTTTCAATTTTAAGACGGAAATATTAGCCAGTTCGGCAAGAGAGAGGGAAAGAGAGAGAGAGAGAGAGAGAGAGAGAGAGAGAGAGAGAGAGAGAGAGAGAGAGAGAGATGGTGGAGTGGGAGAAAAAGTAAAGTTATTTCGGCATTGTTGAACAAGGAACCTTTGAGGTCAGATTAGAGTTTTACACGGATTGAATAACAGCTTCATTGGCAAGTTCTTCTAATGCGGGTCATGATTATTGAGCAGAGATTTCGTTGCAGAGCAAACAGAACCCCCCCACCAAAAAAAAAGAAAAAACGCCTTTATAAAGGCATAGGCGAAATCAATTGCAAGCACAAGATTCAGTGCTAGAAACTACAAACAAATTAACAACGGCGAATTACAACGCGGTCAAACACACGGTGATTAAATGAGAAAAAAAACTATAGGAAAGACATAACAAAGACTATGAGAAGGACTATAATAAAGACTATAAGAGAGACTATATAGAAGACATAAGTTAGACTACTAGAAAGACACTCAGAAAGACTATCAGAAAGACTATCAGAAAAACTAAAATAAAAAATATAAGAAAGACATCATAAGACTACCAGCAAGACTATAAAAAGACTATATGAACTTAGCTCACTGGTGCTCCTATGTATGAATTTACTCGAGCCACTAGATTAGCAACTAGGTCTCACCTTTTTACTGTGAAACCAATAAAATGTAAACACAAATTCTACTCCATCAGCTTCTTTTCTTACTTCCCTCCTATGGAATTCCTTTCCATTTACTTGCTTCTCCGACAGCTACAATCTCCAAGAATTTAAATGTAAAGTCAATAGTCATCTCCTATCTCATTAACCTGCATCCTCTCTCTCATGCTCTTTTCTCCACCCACTCTACAATCATCACATCAGTATTCTCAGCCATCTCTTACCCAGTTCCTGACACCCCCTATAACTTGTCCCTCTTTCTCATAACTTTCCTCCTATGTAAGCCCTGCGCACCAGTGGCAGTAAACTGTCTTGCTTGGGGCGATATTATTATATATGAAAAAAAGAAGAATGACTATAAAAGGCTATAACAAAGACTATAAAGAAGACATAAGAATGACTATCAGAAAGACTGTAAGAAAGACTATGAGAAAAACTATAAGAAAGAATATAAGAAAAACTATCAGAAAGCCTATAAAAGACTATAAGAAAATCATAATAAAGATCACGAGAAAGACTATATAATTATAAGCTTTAAACACTAAGGAAATATAAATATTTATGATAAAATTCACAAAAACAAAAGTGGCAACAATGCTGATATATAGTAACATAAAATATTATAATAATAAGAAGAATCGATTGATTTCTATTATACGACTTGCCAACCCTATTTTGATTGTTAATTGTCAAAATTTTATATTCTAAAAATATTCTACTTTTGCGATCGAATATTGCAGATGCATTTTATTTTGAAAATACACGTTCTATTAGGGGAAAAGTGATGCATCCATTCTTTTTCAAAGTGCGTGTGTACTTTCTAAATAATTAATGAATTTCTACTTTCAAACGTCATTATCAAAATTTTATTATATCAAACATTATTTTTAGTTGATACCCTTATTTGAGAGGAACGCCCGATTTTTAAAACATTGTTTCTTTCGTCTACGGACCTGCGCATATACAGGGGATGGAGAAAATAATGGAAACACCTAGTACCATGATAGCTTAATTCGGAAAATTTGATTAAATTGTCAAATCCTGTCTATTTTTATGTTTGTTGATTCAGTATTACTAGTACTTCATTTTTTGCTAAATTTGTTGCTTTTACAGATATTATTGAAATAAGCTTATTAAAATCAACAGTCAAGACAACTTAAGAATTTTAAGTGACTAACGATATCCTTTGGTTCAGGAACTGTTTCCAGAGGGAAATGCCATCTTTCAGGATAGACAATGCATTTATTCATATTACTAAAAAATCAAAGCTGTAATTATTGTTAAAGGCGGCCCCACCCTATATTTGAAATAAATTTGCTTCAAAATTTCAAGGTGGTCCCTTTATTTTGTTTACCTTCGTATATGAATATATAACAAATCGAGGACAACTTAAAGTTAGACATACTCTCACCAAAAAGTCATCAGTTGATCGACAATATTTATTTAGAGAAATGGGCACTATATATATATATATAATTATTAACCAATTATTGGTCAGAATCAAATTAGACAAGTTCTCAGTTGTATTAAAAAGTGCTTAATACATCTGCAATACAGAGCTTTTAAATATTGTAATACTGAGCATCAGGAAGAGACAGCTGAAGTTCTTGGGACATGTGATGAGAAAGAAGACTTTAAGAATCTGATACATACAGGTCCGATAGAGAAAAAGAGAGACAGACGAAAGCAGTGAGTTACATATTTGAAGGACCTGAGCAAGTAGATAGCATAGCGGGGTTTGGGTGGGGTAACAGTAGAAAGCGTGATAAGAGCTACTAAGGATAGAAAGATGTGAGAAGCCATGATCGCCTTCATCCTGAAGGAACATGGCAAACAGAAGAAAAAGAATATAGAAGTCGGTTACGCTACCTTGGTTTCAACCTATCGGTATCTTCAGGCGTTTTATATGAACTGATCATCCAACGCTTTTTCAAGCGCATAACAGGAACTTTCAGAACGCTTAACTGGAAATTTGAATTAATGAAGGATCTGGTCAAGAATTCTAAACATTCTCATCCATGTGTGTATGACCCTAAAATATATTTTCTGAGGTATTTACAACCGGACATTACTTGAGACCTTTCATTTATTAACTTTTTCGGAAATTATAATATGGATAACTTCTCTTCTTGCCACAATCTCCAGACATCACCACCATTGCAAGGTCTGGCACCAGGTAAATGTCTACTCGACAATTACCACCAATATCCTCATCGGAATATCCTCACATCTTGACGTCCTCATTTTTTTTATCTTCTTATATGGTTAGTAGTCAATGTTTCGTTTCTTGGCACTATTCATCATTTGATTATTTATTTGAGGTTTATATTCTAATTTATATTTATGGCCAATTTCATTTAATGCTCTTTCATGATCTTTTTTTCTTTCATCGAAAATTCTTTTATGAGAGAAATTTTTAGATAACCTGTGTTTTATTTCTTTAGGGATGTATTTGATTAGAATATAAACCTAAAATAAATAAGCACATCAAGAATCATGCGAAAAAATGAAGCATTATTTTGTTCAATTCAATTTTTCATTTAGAAGTAAAGTCCAAAAATGGGAAATAAACACTTTCCGAAAATCTCGGATTTGCACAAACTATTCAATAGTAAAACGGTTAGATTAAGTTACTGCTGCACTTGCAATTTATAAAATTACATAAAAAGGCAAAACATCTAAAACTGAAAAAATAACGTGTAACAAAATATCGTTAATAAATATATATAGTCATTCGCAAATAGTCTTGTTTTGCTGTATCACAGCTCATCAGTAAGGTTAGTCATCCGATAACTTCCAGTCAGGATTGAAACCTGATTGATTTGATATCAGTCGGAGATTCTCCCGCTAAGCTATGCGCGCTCGGTGGAGGAAACATGTTTTAGCATGTTGTATACACAATATAAACAGGCACAAGTTGCCGAGAGTGTTCAAATTCATTACTGAATGAAGGATTCGTAAACAGTAGTGAATAGATGCTGTTTTTAGAGTCTAGCATTTCTCTCAATCGACGGGCGTGAGCTTAAAAGTCATATATATATATATATATATATATATATATATATATATATATATATGATATGATTAATATATATATATATATATATATATATAATATATGATATGATTAATATATATATATATATATATATATATATATATTAATCATATCACCCCGAGCAAGGCAGTAACGCCACTGAAGCGCAGGGGGCTACGTAAGAGTGAAAAGATTGGAAAAGAGAAAGCCAGGAACCACATCCTATACAGGGAACAAGGGATGAGCCTCTTCAACTGTTCAATAGACGTGGGTGGAGTGTGAACCGGGCGATAGATTAGTCTATCTACTCCAATTGAAAAAAAAAAATAAAACAGTGAAAAGATTGGAAAAGAGAAAGCCGGAAACCACATCCTAAACAGGGAACAAGGGATGAGCCTCTTCACTTGTTCAACAGATGTGGGTGTAGTGTGAACCGGGCGATAGTTTGATCTATCTACTCCAATTAAAAGTTAAAGGTGGTGGGTTAACTAAGTTTTAACTTAGTTAATGTCCAACCAAAGAAATTTCGTAGAAGAAGAAAAAAAAAGGAAACAAAAAACACAAACAGTCGTTTAAAATTAGGCAAAAATAAATAAATAAATACAAAATCATTACTTTTACTAAAATTTCAAATAAATCTAACCAACCCGACCGCACATGCTTCAGTGCCAGTTGACAAAAAAAGAAAAATGGTTATTTTATCTAGTGGCCAGAGGAATGGGTTTGGGAGGTAGGTTAAAAATTCAGCTAGCTAGCCGGAAGTAACTTGGCTAAAAAGAATACACGGAACAAGGAATTTAACAGAGGACTTAAGACCAACCAAAGAAATTTCTTAGAAGAATAAGAAAAAAAAAAAAAAAAAGAAAAAAAACATAATGGTTATTTTCATCAAGTCAAGTTTAAAAAAACAATCTTAGCTATAAATTCTTCCCAGTAGCTGAACAAATAGTTAAACAACGAATTGTTAAGCGCTCCTTAGTAGGGCCGATAATTTATCAGCACCACGTTGTATATTTGCCCCTATGTGAATGCAATAAACGCTACTGAAATTCCAACTCGCCTCTCTGATTTCTCCCGCTTAGGACGCGAGTAAGATTGAACGTTGAAAGATTAGCGAAAGAGACATGCACCTAAGAATAACTAGTGAAAAAGTCCGATCGATCAAAAGAAATCTATTCAGTGGAATGAATTGTCCAAGAAAGATTTAGAGTCTATGTTTCGCGTCGGAACCAAGCGTCGGTCGTGTGATGTGATTGAAGTGACTTCATCTGAACTGACGACACCGAGCCGATTGAAGTTGATATAAGTAAACTCACTTTAGCAGGAAGAGGAGAGTAACAGCGGGTGTGCGACCCGAGGAAACAAGAAAAGACAGGCGTCCATGTCAATGCAATCCATGAGGGGGCGTTGGTTGAGATGATCAGCCGAGGGACAAAGAAATAAAGAAATAATGTTGTTTTTTTTAAAAGTCTCACTCTCTCTCTCTCTCTTTCTCTCTTCCTTTCTCTCTCCATTATCAATTTTACAACACGAAATAAAGAATTATCCTTCGTATAAAGAAAAAAACATTCTAGTTATCTCTTGTATTGTTCTTGCTCCTTAATAATATTTCTTTTTTTTTTCTTACTCTTTCCCACTCTGTAACCACCCTGGGCTTTGGTTTCTTTATTGCTTTGCATTTCTTTTTTTTAATCATTTCACCCCAAGCAAGGCATTTCACTGTCACTGTTGCGCAGGGGGATACAGAGGGGAAAGTGATGAGAAAGAGTGGTTAGGGGGCTACATAGGGGAAAGTGATGAGAAAGAGTGGTTAGGGGGTTACTTAGGGGAAAATGATGAGAAAGAGTGGTTAGGGGGTTACTTAGGGGAAGTGATAAGAAAGAGTGGTTAGGGGTTACTTAGGGGAAAGTGATGAGAAAGAGTAGTTAGGGGGTTACATAAGGGAAATTGATGAGAAAACATGGTTAGGGGGTTACGTAGGGGGAAGTGATGAGAAAGAGTAGTTAGGGGGCTACATAACGGAAACTTATGAGAAAGAGTGGTTAGGGGGTTACATAGGGGAAAGTGAGAAAGAGTGGTTAGGGGGCTACATAGGGGAAAGTGATGAGAAAGAGTGGTTAGGGGTTACTTAGGGGAAAGTGATGAGAAAGAGTAGTTAGGGGGTTACATAGGGAAAATTGATGAGAAAGAGTGGTTAGATATAGTGCGTGATATAATTAAAAAATAATATTCTGAAGATCTACTACTGACCATCTAAGAAGATAAGAAAAATTGAGGATGACAAAATGTGAGGCCATACAGATAAGGAACTTGGTAGTAATTACCAAGTAAGCATTTACCTGCTGCCGAGACGATCTTTCGTTTGAACATACAAAAAGAAAAAAGAAAAAAAAAAAGAAAAAATACAATTCACGATATGAAAGTTTTAGGATCTCATTTTTAAGTAAGCAACATTCTCGAAACAAAGGCAGGTATTTTTAAGTGCCTCAGTGCTTTCTTTATTATTATTGCAACCTCAGAATAGCTGATAACAACCTTAATCGAAATCCGCTACATACAAACGACTCTCTAGTAATAATTTGGGGGTAACAATCTAGTTTATATTTTGGCTGAGAAGAAAAAGAAATAAAAAGAATTCCGAGCAAAAAGGGTAAAATAATTACAGACCCCTTTATTTTCAGCTATTCACGTATAACTCCCCATCATTGCAAAGACAGGGATGATTGTCGTCAAAACTAATTATTTTCTTATAAGTTCTCCACAACTGTGCTTTGTGTTGTAATGGATATCAGCTGGGAAATAAAAATTGAAAAGCCAAGTTCGAATTTTATTTGAATTCGTTGCATTCACTTACGCGCAAATACCATTTGGATAGGTATTATTCCATTACTTCTCTCTTCAACCCATAGTTGAATAGCAGGACAGATTGGGTTCTATAGCCTTAGTTGTAAACAGTCTATTGCAGAAAGTAATGGCAACCTATTCTCCCAAGTCAGTCATGTCACTTTCGAGACATGATCGCCCAAGCGTGTATCATGTATGGTACTTAACTGACTCTACATTTGCTTCAAGCTGTGTCAAACCATGAGAAGTAAAGAATGAAATAACAATAAAGAAGAGTCTTTTTGTATGTACTCTGCAATAAACCTAGTAAAACAAAGTTCTTATTTAAAGTAACATTTACAGTTGCTTCCCAAATATATGTCGTATATGGCGCATATCGACGTGTTCTTTTTTTGTTGTTGTTGTTTTCATCATATCACCCCGAGTAAGGCGGTAGCGCCACTGATGTGCAGGGGGCTACATAAAAATAAAAATTAGATGGAAGAGATTGAAGAGAGGGACGCACCAGTTAGAAAGGAGCAAGAGAAGGAAGGGAATACAGGTGTGATGACAATTTCAGAGGTGGAGAGAAAGGAAAGGATATACAGGGTGGTGAAGAAAGAACTAGGGTCAGGATGGTGAAGAAAAAACTAGGGTCAAGTGGTTAAGAGATGAGTATTGACCTTGCATTTAAATTCCTGGAGGTTGTAGCCGTCTCTAAGATGATCGTTAGCTTCAAAATACTGGCTTGATATTCTCCAGGTGAGTAAAGTTTATATACGTTTTTCAGTGCTTCTTTTGTCATCGCCATTAGATAATTGTCATCTGCTGTCCGATAATCATGTAGCGAGTTCCACAAGCAAGAAAAATAGCTGCAGGAGTAGAACTGTCGTCTGCATTTGGTTGATCTAACTGTGGATAGGTGAGACCCAGTTGCCAGTCTGGTTACACGAGTTAACAACTGTTGCAGAGGCACCAGAAGCCATGAAAATATTTATAGAACAGACAAAGGGAAGCCACATCCCGTCGGTGGGAAAGTGGCTGGAGTCTAGCCACCAAGTCGGTACCTATCATATTATTAATTCTCCTTTGGAGGCTGTCAAGAACACCGAGATGAACAGCGGGGGCGCCTAACCATATATGGCAGCAGTTCTCCATTCATGGACGAATGATTGATGTTTGGTTTGAATATTTCATACTAATGATAGCAATACTTCAGACATTAATATCTATACCAGCAAATAAACCGATGATATCAACAAGAATGATATAAACAAGAAAGATGAAAAGGATAATATTTAAATAATGAATGTAAGTAAGACAATATTTTCAAAAATTCAAACAGCAATAACAGTCCAGAGAACCTTTAGTCTAAAGCGAAATTATTGTAATGTATAAATTATTACAATAATAGCAGAAATTAATCTCTGAAATGCGGATATCACTAGGAAGGATAGGGAATGTATCGTTTGAAGAGTAATAATCGAAACAGCAATTATTCATAAGCTGACACGTAGTTATTTTTTGCTGAGTTTAGAGATGTAAATGTTACTGTAAAAAGATCGATCGATGTTATTAATATTAGATAAATTAGTGGATTAGTCCACACCACGTTCAAACACCGGTCCTCTTTCGATCATTAAAGTTAAGTAAATTAGAAAGTGGTCAGCACTAAGATCGGTGACAGCTGTAGAATGTCAGGTGATGTAAGCTACGTGAAAAACTTAGCAAGACGTTGATATTTATAATTTTGCGTTGACAGAAGACCTCAGTATATGATGAAGCTACAGGAGTTAGATGGGAAGTTGAGAAACAGAAAAGAAGACTAAGTTGCAATATAGACATTTGATGTGTTAAATACGTGATTTTCTTTCTTTAGTATGCGAATTTATTTATTTACCAAACTTGGGAGCATACTCATCTATATAATCTCATTTTAACACTTGGATTCTTTGTATTACAAATGAGATTGATAAGAACCTCACTTGGAATATCCCAAGAAAAACCGAATAACAAATGACGTATTGCGACTGATTCTCAGAATAGAAAAGACTTGATAACCATAGTCAAGAATAGGCACTTGAAATGGCATGCACATTTGAAAATAGCATGCAGGATTTTTTTAACTTAAGCAAAAGAAGAAGCATTCAGAAAGATTATTCAGAAAAGCAGTTATTAACACGCAACCGAGACATATCAAGGTAGCTGGTCAGGTACTCAGCTGCGCAGAGGCCCTAAGACTTTACATGATTATCGGACAGCAGATGAGAATTATCTAATGGCGATGACAAAAGTAGCACTGAAAAACGTATATAAACTTTACTCGCCTGGAGAATATCAAGCCAGTATTTTGAACGATCATCTTAGAGATTCGCTCGTGCAGTTTAAATTTAATTTCTTTCAAAACTGATAACCCCACAAAGAATTAGTTTCCAATATTTTCAAACCAGAGCATTCTTACCATTTCTATGATATACTGAAAACAGTTTTGTTTGTCTGAAATGGTTAATTCAATTTTGACTGCCATTTAATGTGAAAACTGGTTAGCCAGGATCAAATGAGTTTTCGCTTGCGCTAAATATTTTAGTCTGCATTATTAGATTGGCTAAACATTAAGAGAGGCCAATGATACAATTTATTCAGGTACTTGTCTTCTCCACGCATCAGATTACCTCTCTCCTCCTCTTTATTTTCTATCTAAAATAAGCACTAGCTGCTGTTTGCTGGTTAGAGTGTATGACTGAATGATAAAAGGGCTTTTTACCATAACGATGAATATTTCACAGCTGCGATTGCTGTATATGTTTTGTTCAATCTTTCTCTCTCTCTTACAACCATGAAATCTATCAATCTGAGCCTTCATATTCTTTGCTTTTCACCTGATACTCTAGTGCTACATCACTCAATAAGTTCCGGGCTTGACATACAGGTGGCGCCACTAATAAATAATTCTTAAATTATTTTACGAACCTTCAAATGGCATGTGACTAAATTTGGGTCCAATCGAATTATTAATTTACAAATTACAGTTATTTAAGTAAAGCTACTGATGTAAATTTTTAAAACAATGGAAAAATCTGAATTTCGTGTGTTTATAAAGCATTCTTTCTGACGGGAAAATACTTTTCAAGCAAGGTAATGACTTAATAAGTATAATTCGGGCTCTGCTCCGTCGGAAACAACGGTTAAGAGGTGGCATGCTGACTTAAACGTGGTCGTACAGACTTAAATGATGTTGAACGCTCAGGTCGCCAAAAATCAGTAGCTGTCCAGGAAAACACCAAAAACTACACAAAGTCATTTTGGTCGATCAAAAATTGAAGTTGAGTTAGCAGTGGAGTTGAACATATCAGAAGATATTCAGAGCGTTGTTTGCAACTGTTTCAACAAAATAAGAAAGTGTTTTTAGATAAATATATGACAATGGATGAAACATGGATTCACAGCTTCACTTCGGAGTCAAATCGGTAGTCGGCTGAGTGAACAGCGGCAGGTGAAAGCCGCCCAAAGCGACCAAACACGCAAAAATCAGCAGGCAAGGTTTTAGCCTCGTATTTTGGGATGCGCAAGGTATTTTGTTCATCAATTACCTTGAGAAAGGAAGAATAATCAATAGCAAATATTATATAGTATTACTGGTGAGTTTGATGGAAGAAATTACAAAAAACAGCCACAAATGAAAAAGAAAAAGGATTTTTCATCAAAACAACGCACCGTGTCACAAGTCGATTTCAACAATGGCTAAACTACATGAATTCCACTTCCAATAGCTTCCACATCCACCCTATTTTCCAGATCCCCCTCAGCGACAACTGGCTGTTTTGCAGGTTTCAAAATAATGCTCTAGGGAAAGAGATTTGGCTCCACTGAAGAAGTGATATCGAAAACTGAATCTTATTTTGAGACCAAAGACAAATTGTTCTACAAAAAAGTCATCGACTTATTAGAGAAGTGTTGGAATCAGTGCATCCCCCTAGAAGGAGGCTATGTTGATGAATAAACTTGAATTTTGCCTAAAAGTTGTTGTTTTATTAGTTAGGCCCGGGATTTATTGAGTGATGTGTTATTTATCAATTATATAAACATAGATGATTTGAACTTTTATAAGTAATATTAAGTAATTTTAATGTAATATTAAAAGACCGACATTTTTTGGGATTGTGTTCTCTGCAGCAGACTCCATTAAGAGGTGCGTATTGTATATATATATATATATATATATATATATATATATATATATTGAAACTTGTTTCGTGGAATGTCAATTACTTGTACAAGATTGTGTTTTTCCGTCATAAATCAATTGCCTGTATTGGCCATATTAACACTTCCCTGAGTAGGTGCCTTACATGCCACATATCTAGTCATAATAGTGCAATAAAAACCTTTATCAACACATATCCTACAAGAAACCTTAATAAAAATTTTGGTTGAAATTACAAAAATACTATTTAAATCGTAATATCAAAGGCACCTCACTATAAGAGAGGCACGATATATCAAACAATTTCTCTTATCATCAACCTTACACTATTTAACAGTGGAAATGGTGTTTTGAAAGATAAAAAAAATAGACAGAATCTCACACACACGATTTACGCCGCGTGCATCCCGTGTCAGATTCGAAGTACTCTCCTTTAAAAAAGCACTAAAAAGAGAAAAGATTACATTACAGTTAACATGAGGACATAATAACACCTGACAAATAACATCCTTGAAAATGGCCTGTGAAGAGTCTGAAAGTGCTTAGAAAATCAAAAATTATTGGACGTTTTTACATTCCTTATCTCCAGCAAAAAGGAAACATGTAAAAGTATGAAAAAAATTAAATGAATAATTAATAAAATCTTTCTTGTCTGTCGTTTGTAACGAAGCATGTTTAAATGAAAGACTGCTGCCCTAATATACATTGATATATATTAATATATACACCCATTAATATATCACACACACATACACATATATATATATATATGTAAATACATGTGTATATATACTTTTATGCGTATAGAATTGCACATTGCAGACGTATATATATATATATATATATATATATATATATATATATATGTATATATATATATATATATACTTGATTGAGTACTCTGGAAGAATGGTAGACTTGGAAAAAGATTAGCTACCCTGGCATATACGCATCGTTCATTCAGCAATGAATTAGAACACTCTCAGCTATTGGGCGTGTATAATTATAATATACACGCTAAAATGTCTGCCTCCCTCTACCGAGCGCCCGTAGCTTAGAGGTAGAATCGCCGACTGACGCCAATTCGGTCGGGTTTCATTCCTGAGTAAAAGGCAACCGGCTGTTAAACCGTACTGATAAGCTGTGATACAGCGAAACAGATCTGTCTGCGGATGACTATATATATATATATATATATATATATATATATATATATATATATATAAGATCTACAAAATGTATTTTTAAAAACAGATACAATAACCACAAATCTACATTCAAGCTGGAAAACATTAAAAATTTTCCCAAACTAGCTAACCACATGTGGAAATTAAAACAAAAACATTTTAAAAGACCCCGATATAACATGGAGCATAATAAAAAAAAGTCCAACACTTACAACTGTGGGATATCTGCAGATTGTGTCAAGAAGAAAAGTTAGTTGTTTCTAGAACAAAGAATTTAGTAAATGAAAGCTCAGAAATAATATCCAGATCTAATAACACCCAAAAATACATCCTAGGATCATACAAACCTGGATAAAAGTGTTTTAGTTTCTTAAGTAACTCCACTGTAATTCTGAAATTTTTGGTCGTTTAAAAATTCCAGTTGCGCGTTCAAACATTCCCTGTTGTCAACTGAAAACACTGGAAAATCAGTTATACATCGCCTGAAGATGCCGAAAGTTTGAAACCTAGGTTGCGGAAATAACTCGTTTCCAAAATAAAAATATTCAAATGTTCAAAATATATATGTATTGAGAAATTTTTAATACAACTGTGTACTGTTTCAATTTAATTATGACCCAAAGACTTATTAAAAATAATTATATATATATATATATATATATATATATATATATATAAGCATGCGGTGTAGATATAGAAGAATCCAAAGGAGTACCCTGTACAGACAGTGGTAGGATAACTCTCTAATGGACCTCTAAATATATATGCATATAATTACATATAGAGCAAATATAAGATAAAATTTAAGCAGACACGTCAATTCATGGTAGATAGGAAGTGTGAGCCTATTTCAGGCAAACCATCATCAGCTTCCGTCTTTAATATACAGAAAATTTTACAGGAAAATCTTCTGTACAATCTGTACAATAAAGATGGAAGCATATATATATATATATATATATATATATATATATATATATATATATATATATATATGTGTGTGTGTGTGTGTGTATGTGTGTGTGTGTGTGTGTGCATATCTCTCTGTGTATGTGTGTGTGTTTGAGAGTATATGTGCATGTGTTTGGATATGATGGTCCTGTAAAATTCTACGCTTCACACACTTCACAAAAATCCGTATTTAATGAACAAGCATCGGAAGACTTTTTAAAATTAAACTTGTTTAAACTTTCAAATTACCTCTCGTATATAGACGACGCAATAAGCAAATAACTGTAACTAAAAAGAACCAGATCAAAACTCATTTGCAAGTATAACCATATATGCACAATGCGAAACCGTTTCTTTGAGTTTACGAATTCGTAAATATATATTTCGAAATAGAAAATAATCGTCTAGGTAGCTTGGGATGTGTTGACCTTTCTTCGTGAGGCCCAGAGTTTCTGAAAAGAATTTCCTGCAAAACAATCTAATATTAAATCCCTTGCGACAATAATTCCGCATTAGTATTACAGTACTTGTTGCCGTATTCTTCATCTGATTAATACTATCTGCTGGGAGATAATTATTAAAACTTGCACAGTTACGTAGCTAAGTGTATCTTTGCAGGCAGTCACCTGATTAACCTTCTTGAACTGCTGGTAAAGTCTGGGGAAATCACCCAGTTGAAAATTTAATAAAGCCAGAGAAGAGTCAAAGGATGATTTTGTATGTGTTCTCTGTTCACCTCCAGCTACTGCAGCTGACTTTATGTTTGTGAACAGGAAACTACAGACAGCTCTTTTTTACGCAACAAGTATGTTTTTTTCCTTCACAGGAATACGTGCTAAGTAGCTGAGTATGTTTCATATTTTCAACCGGTGTTAAAAAATCAGTAAAACAGAATATTATTGAATAATGACTTGAAGGACAGAACGGCAGGCCTAACTAAAGAGACAATGTAATCTTTCTATTTACGAATTTAACCGGGATTTCTTTAATGTAACTAAGCTTCATAAGAATGTATATGCCTGTTTGCACTGCTTAAGCATTTATTTAGAAATATACTTCATTGTAAGCACAAGCACTTTTATATATATAAGTGTCCTAGGGGTAGAATCGCCGACTGACGCCGATTCGGTCGGGTTTCGATCTTGGCTTAGGAAGCGAACGGAGTCTAAGCCGTACTGATGAGCTGCGAAACAAATCTGTCTGCGGATGATTACAGTGTATATATATATATATATATATATATATATATATTTATTAATCTGTGAATTCAGATAAAATTTAGAGGGGGAATAGCCATTTTCAACATGTTAGTTTAAGACAAGTATTGTCAACCCCGGAGGCTTGGTCTAGTAAAGGAGGGGGTTGGGGAATATTGGCTTTTATACGGTTAAGCTAGCGGAGTCTTAGTAAAAATATCTTCCATGATAGTGGGAGGTATGTGGCTTGACCATTGGGTTAGTAGTAGGAGGTATGGGGAAAAGGTAACTGCTTAGCCAAATTAAAAAAAAACTTATTGGGAATAAATGAAAGAATAAAACAATTTTTACAATTTATATTTATTTCCATGACGACACATTCTAATGATCTCTCTATGTTTATTCAGAAGTATATTCTGATATTTAACACACACACACACACACAGACACACAAACACACACACACACATATATATATATATTCATGCTAATATTTGCTTGTCTATTGTAACTGACTTTTCTTAAGTTCCTTCGCGCATAGAAAATTAAGGGAATTCATGAAACTATGTGTGAATATGTATGCTCGTATATATATATATGAGTAATGGTTATTTGGTGATACCGAGCAAGGGAGAGACAGGATATTTGCCCTCAGAGATCCAGAAAGCAAATTACCAAAACTGGTCTTAATGGTTATTTGGTGATACCGAGCAAGGGAGAGACAGGATATTTGCCCTCCCTCAGAGATCCAGAAAGCAAATTACCAAAACTGGTCTTTGCTCATCTTGCTCCACGCAGAATTTCAGGAGCTAAACCAAAAACAAATAAATATCAAATGTCTTTTACGGACCTGTATCGGAACGGATATCGCCTCGGAACGAGAAATCGGGGAGCAGAGTTCGAATTCCAGTTGAATTCATTGCATTCACTTACGCGCAAATACCCTTGGGAAAGGAATTAATCCGTCTCTTCCTTCCAGTTATGGGTTAAATAACAGGACAGATTGGGTTCTATAGCCTTGGCTGGCAACCAGTCTACCACAGAAAGCAATGGCAACCTACTGCGGGATAATCTTCTGCCCAGTCAGTCATGTCTCTTTCGAGACATGATCGCCCAAGCGTGTTTCACGTATGACACTTAATTGACTAACTAATCGGAACTCTGGATCCTGAATGGTCATCAAATAGCAAAATTCAAAATACGTCAGAGAAACTGATTTCCATAGCTAAAGAAAAAAAACCCACGGACTGGATTGAATATTTAAGGATGGTCTCTAACCGGTCACAGCGGTCAAGTCAGAGGAGGTAAGTTGCTGACAGACATCAAAGATGTAACTCTCAACTTCAAGAGAACCGAACATTTCCCCTCTCTCTTTTCCTTCTCTATTTCAACAGTTATTGCTAGAAACAACTTTATCATTGAATACGAACTCTACTCATGAATTCTTACTAAGGTTTATACCTGAACATTAATTTCTATAACTCTTGTTATTCCTTCCTTTAATAAATTTCTATTTTAGCATTCAAAGTGTATATTTTATTATTCCACTCTTGTACATCAATCCACACCTTCCAACCTCCCGACAGCCAACCTTCTGATGAAAACCTTCGGATAATAATTCTGATGATTATAATTCTGCATCTAAACTTGTAAGCTGTAGGGAGTTAGGTTAAGTCTGACACAAGGCCGAACAAAAGAAATATTAACCAGCGCCCTACACTTTAGTTACTAATGGAAGTATATTCCACAGTTAAATATTTAGTTTTAAAAAGGTTCAATAAAAAAGTAGAGCATAAGTATATGGTAATTATTATTATTATTGTTATTATTATTATTGCACACAGCAAATTGATAGGTATAAAGTTTGATAGAAATTGCACAAGTAGATTAATTAACCCTACGAAACCGGAAACTAGTAGAATTTGTAAACAAAATGTAAAGAGAGTCAACCGACAAATCAAAACTAATACTGGATTAAACCAATGGAGGAATACCACTGAAGTCTTAGATTGGTTCAAACAAATTAACAACAAATATAAATGCTGATTCATCCAATTCGACATGGTGGATTATTATCCTTCCATCTTGAAGGAATTGTTTACAATTACCTTAAAGTAAAAACAATCCGTCCTTATCCATAATAACGAACAATGGATAAAATCGAATTCCGAAGACCAATTTGACATTGCCATGGGAGAACTGAATTCTGCAGAATCATCAGATCAGGTTGGTATTTATATTTTGTACATTATAACGTCTCATCGTGATGTCGATATAAAAGATATTGGATCATATAGAGACGATAGTCTCATGATTATTCACAACTCCACTCACTCAACAGTAGACAGAATCCGTGAATACATACATAGAACACTGAAAAACCTTAATCCTAAAATATTATTAAGTACCAATCTCAAGAAGTTGACTTCTAAATGTTACAATTGACTTAGTTAATAGTACTTACTCACCATATGTAAAACATAATGCTAATCATATCTACATACATTCTAAATCAAATCATCCACCATCCATTATTAATCATATTCCACATTCAGTTGAACACAGTATTAACAATAATTCTTCAACTGAAAACATGTTTATCAGCATCGCTATTACTATAATCATCATCATCATTTATCCATCACATCCAATGGTGCATAGGGCAGCAACTTTTTGTTGCTGTTTCTGTAACAAACTGTTTTTACGGGGCAAGGTTGTTAGCCCTGCACCCAACCCCCAAACCTGGAGGACCGGTGGACCATTCTTGGTCTATTACTCTAAAACGGCACTCAAAAACTGCGTTTATAGTTGAAAGGATATTAAATATCATAAACGAGTTAATCATAATACCAAACATAATCATAATAAGAAAATAATTTGGTACACACCACCATTTAGCCAAATGGTTAGTACCAAGTTAGGCTATAAATTCCTAATCTATTTAAAAAAACACTTTCCAACTAATAATCCACTTAACAAAATTTTCTTTAATCATAAAATCTTTCTAATTTTAGCAATTTCCGGTTTTGTAGAGTTAATGATTGTAGCTGTGCAGTTATTATCAAAGTCTGGATTGTGAACCTTGATAGTGATGTAAGATTTAATAGGGTTGATTTTGCTTTCTTTGTCGCTAATTTTTAAATTGTCAGTTATAATTTTACTCGTAATATTAATGTTGTCAACTATATTAGTAATGCAAATTTTAACTTGTTTTTTATAATTCTTGGTTAGGTTTTTTTGTAAAAAGTTTTAGTACTGTGGTGTAGTTTTATAGTAGTCATTTGTTTTATCAGAACGTCCAAAGATTTTGTCAGAACTGTTCATATTTCAAAGAATAAAGTAAAATTTTTTCTTGAAATTGGATATGTGTTTGTGGAATTTTATGTTGTTAATAGTTTGAAAGAATCATATCTAAGCTGTAATAATTTAATATCTCAGCTAAATTTTCATATCTTCCTGTTAGTTTTTCTTTTTTCTTTTCTTTTTTCTTTTCTTATTTCCAATGTTTGAATTCATCTTCTCTCTTTTTTTCCTTTTTCTTTTTGTTTTTCCTTTTATTTATTTATTTATTTATTTATTTATTTATTTATTTATTTATTTATTTTCTGCTTTATCTTTTTGTTTTCATCCGGTTCAAAAATTGACATTTCTTGATTTCCACGTTCAAACATTCGCTACACTATCATCAAGCTTTCATACACTGTCCTTTGAAATCATATTACTTACCAATCCACTTAATACTTCTCATTGGATAAGATTGTTTTTATTTCTTCAATTTTATTTATTTATATTTTAAAATCTCCTTATGTTTATATTACATAATAAAGTAAACCCATTTTACTGCCTGATGATGGTGTTTTAACACCGAAACTTTATAGCTATCGAGTTGCAGTATGCAATATTGATAATAATAATAATTACTGTATGTATATATAAGCACGAAGGATTTCGTGAGGACACCAATATGATGTTCTCACTTGTCAGGGTTGGTTTGGAAAGGCGAATTTCAGAGAGTTATATACAATGTAAACACACACCAGTAGCCCAGAGTGTTCCAATTCATTACTGAATGAACGATGCGTAGAAGCGTGAGTAGCTACTGGTTTTATAAAGTTTACCCTTTCTCCATAGTGCTCAATTTGGGTGTGAGAGCGTAAATAGTCATCCGTAGACAGATCTCTTTTGCTGTATCACAGCTCATATATATTACAAAATAACTGATATGAAATTTGCGAATAAAGTATTCTATTGAAATATGTGAAATCCATTTAATATGCTTGTTTTTTAACCTTTCCTTCAAATAAAACGTCATCTTAGTTATTAAAATAAATAATGAAAATAGTATAACCATGGCAACATTTTAGTTCCAAACTTATATATATATATATATATATATATATATATATATAGAGAGAGAGAGAGAGAGAGAGAGAGATAGAGAGGCATCCAACTTATTTTCAATATAATACTCTGTTAAATTCTAACATTGAGTTTTCATCTGATTTAAATCCCTGTGGAATTAACCTTACCCATTATCAAGGATACTACTTATACACACACACACACATGCATATATATATATTTTTTTTTTTTTTTTCTAGAGGGTAAAGTAAATTTTAATATTATTGACCTGCCAGATTCTTTGAAGGATTTTACGTAACTTAGACGTAAATTGACCAACTTGAGAACGGAGTATAAAGATAACTATTTAAACATGCATTGAAAAACTTACATATGAAAGCCTAATGAGTTAAGGACCGGGATTATTGTGTTGCAAGTTTTGATGGCATTCATAAAATTTTATCAATGTAAGATTCTACTGTACATAAAGAAGGATATTTTTTTGTTCTTAATTTCTATTCAGTTGATATAGTTATTAATATAATATTTAGAAAAATATTTTAAAGACTCAGATGTGAAAACATTGTAAGAATCTTAACGACCTAATGTATTTAAGCATTTTGACATCATGTGTATACGCTTAAATAAATTAAAACAACATTGATCTTATTGCTAATAACTTAAAAGTTTTGCGTTTATTTGAGATCATTGAAAATATCAGAGTACGGCAGTTGCGATCAATTTATTATCTCAGGTCACTTGATGGATAATCTACTGTATTTCGCATATCGTTAAATTTAGGGAGACAGACGCTATCGCCATTATATTAAGATGGCGGCGACAACAACATGATGAATTATGAGAGAAACGGGGAAAATAAACATAATAAAATAACAAAAATTATACAAATGAAACTGACAATAAAAATTAATTTTAATGACATCATTCCAGATCTTTTTTTTTTTTAACTTAATGTTAACTTGTTTCAATACTCAGCTTTTGAACCTCGAAAGCTCTCGGGCTGAAAAGAATGACAATCGTTTTGTCAGGCATCCATTGATGTTGCCGCGGACGAAGCTAATTAGATAATTTTGATGGAGGACAAAGGCGGGTTGTAACCAAGACGTTCCAACGTTGGTTGTCAAGCTTAAGAAAGAGCGTCCGCCTTCACCCCAGTTGAGGAGCTTCAGTTATCATTTTAAAATTTAGCAGTTCAAAGATAACGATAGGGCTTCTTTCTTTTAGATAGCTGAAGCTTTCACTGGGAAATTAGTGAACAATAAAGGCAGAAATTGCTAAGAGAAGTAATAGTAATGAATGAATGATGTGTAGCTATATATTTAGAGAAAGAAAGGGGAAAGAAGGAAGAGAATAAAAGAAGTAGAGAAAGCGAAATCGGAAAAAAAGAAAGAGATAGAAAAAAGAGATAAGATAAAGATAGAGAGAAAGAAAGAGAGAGACAGGAGAAAGTAATAAAAGGAGAGGAGATAAAAAGAGATATAAAAAAAAAACGGAGAAAACTTTAGAAAGAAGGGGGAGATTTGAAATAAGGAGGAAGAAGAAACGAGAGAAAATAGAGGAAGAAAGAAAGTGTAAAAGAGAAGGTCGGCGAAGTTGACAGAAACACGGACAACAAAGAGAAGTAGAATGCGTGGAAAAGAAAGATGTAAAAAGAAAAAGAAAGATTACCAATAAAGGAGTGAGTGAAGGAAACATGGAGAGAAGGAAGAGAACGAGAACGAGAAAAAGAAAGGATAAAATGACAGAAACAAGTAAAGAAGAGAATAAAGAAGACAGAAAAATAAATAGGACAGAAACAGAGAGAGAGAGAGGAAAAATCGATAGAAGCGAGGAGAAGGCATAGGAGATATGAAAAACTGTAGAGATGTAAAAAGAATGAGAGAAATATCAATAAGAGGTGCAATAGAAATAAACAGTGCAGCAAAAAAGGGCAGCCCAAAATGCCAAATACAGGTGAGGGATACTAAAATCAAGCAGGTACAAAAATTTAAATACCTGGGAAGTGTTCTGACAAAGGACGGAAAGTGCGACACAGCGATCCGAAGGCGAATTGGCATGGAGAAGGAAGCATTCCAGAAGTTGAGTAAAGTATTAAGAAACAGGACAATTTCGCCAGAAACAAAGAAGAGAGTATTGGTTTGCTACGTGAAGTCAGTTCTTCAATATGGCAGTGAATGCTCAACAATATCATCAAAGATGACGGGAAAACTTGAAGCAACTGAAATGTAGTTCTACAGAAGGATGCTGCGAATATCATGGATCGAGCATGTGAGCAATGGTGAGGTTTTGGAAAAGAGGGAAACGAAAAGGAAATTAATACTGAGCATCAGATAGAGACATCTAAAGTTCCTGAGACATGCAATGAGGAAATGAGGGCTTGGAGAACCTGATACTAACAGGCCAGATAGAGGGGAAAAGAGACAGTGGCAGAGGATAACATATTTGAAGGTTGTTGACGGAACGAGGATTGCGTGGTGTAACAGGAGAAATCGGGCTAAGAGCCACCAGAGAAATAGAGAGACGTGGAAAGTCATGATGGCCTACGTCGTGAAAGGTCAGGACACATAGAAAAAGAAGAAAGTGATGTAAAGTAACAGAAAGAAAGAGGAGGAGTAATGTGTGGTAGAAAGAAAGAAAAAAGAAAGGAAGCGGGATGACAGAAATGTGGGGAGAAGATTTTGACTAGTAACCATCATAATAGTCCGTGAAATTTTTGGGGAATTTACTTGGCCACAGAGTGTAACTAATCTAATGCTTGTACTGCAGATCCATGTTTCAAACCACTTCTCAAATTAAATATCGAAACGTAAGAAGAAGATTCTTTAAAACAACACATGTATTTATTAGAACGTTCGTTAGAAATCATTGTATAACACTGATACTTTGACATAAACAAAGTGCTGATTTTATGACGGAAGTAAGGACGTTTTCATGTGATAAATTGTTGTAGAAAATTTATTCAGTACTTTTATCCGTTCCGGAATCTCAAATGATTTGGTACAGATATTGACGTGTTGAGTATATGTATTTAGCATCAATACTGTCTTGTCTTTCAGTGCAACAATGCTGGGCGGATATTAGTTACAGTTTATGGATTAAAGCGCACATTCTAGAAAATACCGTAATGTTTAATAATAACGTATTGTTTATATATATATATATATATATATATATATATATATATATATATATATATATCCAGATTAAATAAATTGTAAACACAATGTTTGCTTCTTTTTAATAAAATCCGTTCATAGTCACGGATAATCTTTCGCGTAATACAACCAAAAGATGTCAGAAATGAGCTGTAACGTTGACAGACGTTAATTTCATTCATTTCTTAAGGTACCCAGATACTTTCAAGCTCTTTCCGAAATTCTTCTTCAGGGGTGTGAGTTATGGTAACAAATATAACCAGAAAACTGTTGCTAAAAAGTACTGTGCATTTATTTTTTTCTGAAATTGTTGGGATACTTTAAGAAATGAATGAAAATAACATCTTTAACGTTACAGCTTATTTCTTTTTTTTATTTTTATTTTTTTTATTTGAAATAAGCAGACACAATGTTTGCAGTTTATTTAATCTGACATGTTTAAAAAAAAGATTTGCTGCTTAAATACACACACACACACACACACACACACACATATATATATATATATATATATATATATATATATATATATATATAATATGTGTATCAGTTTATGTTATTATTATAACCATTTAATTAAAACCACAACCACGAAATGTAAAAACTGTTTAATTCTTCATATGGAAAGAGAACGTATGCCTGGATTCGATGAATTTAAGTCCTGTTGAAATGCTTGGAAGCAAGTACACTGCTTACCAGAATTGTATGCAAATCGATTTTTTTGTTTTAACTCCGACAGTTTTTAATAAAATAAAAATTAGTTAAATTTGGCACGTTATATGACAACACCAACACATGCGCAGATCTAAAATTCTAAGCTAATCTGCGCAATGGCAAACGAAAGCCATTTTGGTGTCTTGCAACCTGTTTCAGCGTGCCAACTTTATATACAAATCATTGCTAAAGTGTCAAATATGGTGAAGTGGTGACGGAAATTTAAAACATTGATTATTTTAGGAATATTTAATTTGAGAACAACAATAATACAGAGCAAACATCTTCAATAATTTGGCTTCATAGTACAATCGATATTGTATATAACTGCCATTTTTATTAACAAGAGAAAAAAACCTTTGGTCCATTGAAGATGTCAAACTTTCGATTTCATCTGATGAAATTTCTTTGGCAGCAGTCAGAACGGCATTCCAGTGGTCATCCTTGCAGGTGTACTGCCTTCCTCCGAAGTAAATCTTCCTTTGAAAGATGCTCCACAGATTTTCAATGAGATTTAAATCTGGAGAACAGGCTGGCCATTGTATTATTTTCCCATGTCTGGCAAAAACACTCTCCAAATATTCATTGCTTATCCTTGCAGCATGAGACGGTGCATTATCATGCATGAATACCATTTTTTTCAGGAATGACAAATTCTTCTTGTGCCAGGGTTTTGAGATGTTCCTTAATGAAGTCAATGTAGAGTTTGGCGGTCATTTTCACTCCATCTGCGACTCTGAATGGTCCTACAAGCTCATTACCAATGATTGCAGCACAAAACATCACACTACCACCTCCTTGTTGACGCCTGATCCGGTGGGGACGTGGAACCTCATTACGGTACCATCCTCTCCTCTATCCATCGGGTCCATCAAGGGTAGTTCGAGACTCATCGGTGAAAAAAACAGTTTGAAAATTTACGTTCATGTGATTTCTTGCCTACACCGTCCTCTTTTTCTTGTGGATATCTTTTAATGAAGGGCGAAACCTCTGGCATTCCACACTTTGTAACCGTCCTCAGGATACGGCATCGAGTAGATTTGGGTACATCAGGAACGCCAGAATTTTCAAAAAGTTTTTTGCTAGTTTCAAGAAAGTTACGGCGGACTTCTCTCTTGGTCCTACTCATGGCTCGATACGACACAGGTGCTTTCTTACGAATTATCCCTTTGTTAGAACGTCCGTTGCAATGTTCAGGGTTCGTAACAACTTTATTAATTGTACGATGATCACGGTCCAATTCTTTGGCTATTTCTAAGGTAGATATTTTATTACGAATCCTTTGGACAATTTTAGACTTCTCAGCTTGACTCAAAGCACCTTTACGTCCCATCTTGCTTATAAAGTTAACACGTTGAAGCAGGTTGCAAGTCAGCAAAATAGCTGCCGTTTGTTTACTATTGCGAAAGATTAGCTTAGAATTTTAGATCTGCATATGTGCTAATGTTGCCATGTAACGTGCCAAGTTTCACTAATTCTTATTAAAAACTATCGGAGTTAGAACAAAAAAATCGATTTGCATATAATTCTGGCAGTATACATTCAGAAATAATTTTGTATATTAAGACCTGTAAATATTATGTATATATATATATATATATATATATATATATATATATGTATATATATATATATATCAGTAGAGACTGAAGTCAACATGCAGAGACCATATTATTTTGACGGCTGCGTATAAGCATGAAAGAGACTATCACCTCAGGGTGTTGACTACAATGTCCACTTTTATACTTACATATGCTCTATTTATGATATTTTACATTTATTTTTTTTCTTTCCTTAAAGGTAAATTTTAGCATATATATATATATATATATATATATATATATGTATGTATGTATAAATCGCGTAATGAATATCGTTTTGAACAGACATGCCCCCACATTCTACCACATCAACGCTGGTTTCGCCCGAGACTCTATACTAGACCCGATGCTCTTTCTCATCTTCACAAACGACCTCCCTGACATGATCCAATCCCAAGTAAGCATCTACGCTGATGACACCACTATTTACTTCCGCCTCAGTAAGAAATCAGGGGAAGCGGCCAAAGATAACTTCATGGTTGATCTCGACAAGCACCTCCACTCTGTGGTAGACTGGGCTAAGAAATGGCTTGTAAATTCTAATGCTTCTAAACAGAAGCTGCTAGCTGTCTACCATCACAGGCAGTCCTTCTTACCTCCTAACAGTATGGACCAAGCAAGTCTCCATGAAAGCAATATACTGCGCCTCCTTGGTCTCAACATCTCTTCCGACTTCAAGTGGATCTATTACATTGAATCAATAGCTAAATCCACTGCTAGGAATGTTGGGTCACTGTGTCGGACCAGGAAAGTTTTGCCACTAGAGTCTATCTTGCACATATACAAATAAACCACCCAGACCGTACATTGAATACTGTTGTCATATCCGGTCGGGTGTCCTACTATTCACCGCAGGGTTTTCGACAGGCTCCAGAAAGAATTTTTAATGTGATCGGTCTCGACCTGACAGTTTAAGAATTTAAATGCAACTGGAATTCACCTCTCTTATCCACTTGACTCCAGTCCTTTCTTCGTCCTTTCCCCATCACACCGTCTATCTTGTTCTTTTCCTTTCTCACTCTACTCTCGCATATAACTTCACACCGATGTTTCTATACTTCTCTAGCCCTTTCTCTGAGACCCTCTGTAACCGGTTCGTCTTTCTCTTTCTTCTCCTCCTGCTTAAAATTTCACTCTTCTCTTATGTAGCTCTTTGCGCGCCAGTAGCGGTACCGCCTTCCTTGGGGTGAAACGATTAATATATATATATATATATATATATATATATATATATATATATATTAATATCAGTTATAATCTGATATTAAGGACAGAATGGTTAAATAAAATAAAGAGAACGGGAAAACTGTATTTTAAATCGCCTATGCGTTTCGTCCTGTGATGGACTTTATCAAGGCAAAAAGGCGAAATGAGCTTTATTCTAAATTACATATCTATAAACAGTGTTAGCAACTACAAAGACGCTCACAAATCATTTCAAATGATCAACAGAATATTTTAGTTTTTAGAATTTGTTCATGTGTAGTGCAAAGTCACGAGATATTAAAATGAAGGGAGTTTGACCGTTTTCTTTGAAAACTGTTTATTTCGTGTATAAGTCTGTTTTAGAATATCTTCATGTGTAGCGCAAAGTCACGTGATGTTAAAATGAAGGGAATTCAACCGTTTTCTTTGAAATTTTTATTATGAATGTTAGTCTGCTTTAGCATAATTTCCATAAGTAAAGGTGAGATTGGGAAAAATCCGGAGCGCAAATTATATATATATATATATATATATATATATATATATATATAAGACATCGACTAATTCGCGATACCTGACGTTTAAAAAGAATTTTGAAAAAAAATGCAAACGCTTTCTTGAGGCTTTTATTTTACTTTCAATTGAAAGCTAAATGATTAAATCCACTAGTTTCAGTAATCAAAATACTCAAGTGTATTATAAACATAGCTTCTATCGACTGGAATCAATTTTTTTGTTTTTTTTTTTTTTGCTAAAATTGCTGAATATTTCCCATTTTCAGTCGTATTCTATCGCAGTATAATTCTGTGTATTAAAAAAAATTTAAAAAGTAAAATATCCGTTTCTGCATAATTAACTTATTTTCTGATATCATCGTGTATGGTGGACCATACTTTCAAAAAAAAGTCACGTTACATAATATTACATAATAATTCATATGCATATAAATATGAAAATATATTTTTAAAATCTTTGTGCGTGATGCTTTATATTACGCTTTTCAAACTTTTATTAGAAAATTTAGTTTTCACTTAATAATATACCTAACGCAATTAAAATAATGTTGAATTTAAAAATTTAAAAAAATATATGATAAAAATTTTTAAAATTAATATTACATTTTTTTAAAAATTCATTATTTATTGAAAATCTTTTTAAAGACAATAAATCATGTTCTTATTTATAAAAGCAATTAAAATCTTTACTAATTAAACAATGTCTTAGTTGTATTGATTTTTTTTTATTTTACGATCCAGAGGAAATTTTCGAGACATGTGCAACTGTCTGAAAAAAAAAAAAAATTGTACGCTCCGGCCAGTTTGAGGTGCTAAGAGTTTTGAACCGAACACTATATTTCGATCACTTTATTTCTCATTCCATATTCGATGCCACCACCGGTAGTCATGTAGTTATTTCCCTTTGGTTTAACTTTCTAAGTTATTTATTCACTATCGTATCTTGTTACTGAACTCACAAATCTTTGGATTAATTCACTGGAACTAACAAACCCTGATGCACCAGTGTATGAATTTGTGGGATTTATAAACTTAATGTCTCAGTAAATTTTATTTTTTTTTTATCAAAGCTCATATTGCAATCTTTGACGCTAATGATTTTCTCTAGCACTTCAGTTTTAGTTTAATTAACGGAGTGTTTTGTATGATTTTTCTCACATTGTGTATTTTTCAAAAACAATAAGCAGAACACTGACGTTTCAGTTGGGATACATAGGTATATAACTGAATAGACATAAATATTTTTATATTATCATTTCTGAATTGTGGCTCTCTACGGACAGAGACACAGCTGTAGAAAAACAATACTGTGAGGTGCATGGCCCTGGGTAACAGCTATCCGAGGTCTCATACCCCATTGTACTAGAGAGTAAAGATCGGTAGTGGCTGCCTAGGCCAGAACACTCGACATTTGCGTGAGCTGGGTAAATTTTGTGCTTGGCCCAAGTATACTCGATCGGGTTTCTCACACTAAGCCGAACCTTATGTCATATCCAGCCTCAATATGGAGACATGAGCTAATGTCAAGATGGACATAAAAAGAAATTTATTTATTTGTAAGATAGGGATCGTATTTTGAAGTGTGCATAAAATAAAAACATATAAATTTCTGTTTGACCATGACCGTGTGTGACTTTAAATTGATTCCAGTAATTAAAAAATCCTATAGGCAAACATTCATAGATCACAATCCTTGAAAACAAATGCAACAACTTTTGAAAGTACTCGGGTAAAAATCAAATAAAATAAATATGAACTTTGATAGATACGCCGATTATTTATTCGGAAATTTGAAAAAGTTAATAAAAACTGGATAAAAAGAGTTGATATTCAAATAAATATGCTTGAAATGATTCTTATGCCGAAAAACAATATATATATATATATATCTACATACATATATATATATATATATATATATACATATATATATATATATATATATATATACATATATATATATATATATATACATATATATATATACATATATATACATATATATATATACATACATATATATATGCATACATATATATATATATATATAAATACATATATATATATATGTGTGTGTGTGTGTGTGTGTGTGTCTGTGTGTGTGCGTGTGTAGAAGTGTAAACACATAACTTGAAGACTGCGTTCGCGCATAAAAGAAACTCTCGTCGCTTTGTGTTATCCTCAGTGCCCACTTTGTATTTACATAATTTTTATATCTGAATACGTTTTATCTTTAATAATCCATAATAAAATGTTCCCTCGCCGTTTAATGCAATCGTTAGAAGACATGTGCATAAAACGCAGAATTGCACCAAACGGCGAGCAACAATAGTTATTTATTACACGTGCACGCACACACACACAAAGAGACACGCACAAACAGAGACACACATACACGAACACGCACACGTGGTTACCCATTTGAATACTGCCGAAATGCATGAAACTCAGAGTCGTGAATAAAACATGATACTATGTATATTTATTGATATATATTTTTGCACTGTTTTACAACATTGTCTACTGTACCATTCACACCTGATTAATATTTATATAACGATGTGTACTCACACACACACACACACACGCGCGCACACACACACACACACACACACACACACACATATATATATATATATATATATATATATATATATAGGTCACGTGCAATAAAACAATGGATGAATATTGTAAATGTAGATGAAAAAACTTATGCCTATTTAATAAATGTCATCTTAAGGTTTGTGAGATATGGTAACAAATGTAACCGGAAAACTGCGTTGCTAAAAATTCCTGTACATTTTTCCTGCTTCAAATATAACGGCTGACAAATTGCTAGCGTTCATTAGAACGTGAAAATGATCCAAAATAGAATTTTTTCATATGTTGAAATGTCATGGCCATGCACGTGTTTAAGCATGAAAAACTAAATTATTATTATTTTATTAAAATAAGCAAACATATTGTTTGCAATTTATTTATTCTGACATGTTTAAAAGAAATTTGCTTGCCTAAATACACAAAATTTAAATTATATATATATATATATATATATATATATATATATATATATATATATATATGAAAATAAAACGTACATTTTTAAACTGTAGCAGCGTTTGTTATATTTTTTCTTCACGGTGTGTATTTGTTTTCGTTTTCTTGCTCATCTTACGGGTTCGTTTTAATATATTTTTCTGTATATTATGCAATACATGACCTTTTAAAAATTTCTGCTTGTATAAGCAAAATTATATATATAACTGATTGCCAACTTCATTTCAGGGAAATTTTTGATTAGATGTATTTTCGTACGCGAAGATGGCATCATCCATTGTGCCGAAACTTAAAAATATGATTAATGACAAATCTTCATTCCAACCTCTGACTTCAGTTTTAAATATTCATAAATATTAAGCAACAGCCTAAGAGCATTCAATATAAATACTTTTTGTACACATTGACCTATGTTTACACTCCCGGAAATTGGAAATGTAATACATGAATAATAAAAATTTGCTTACTTCAGACTTCTAACCGTTATCACCCTTTCCAGTATTACTGGTTTTTTTTTTGCATCCATTTGTTTGAATTAGTGGAGAACCTCAACATCTTAATTATGTTATTATTTTCGATGAAAGTTACTTGTGCTATCCTTTTTAATTGTTGCTATTGTTTAATATATTCACGTGATATGGTATCCGATATTTGACAGTGTCTGTGATTCTCTAGCGCCTGTCCACAAGATTAAAAAAAGAATGATCAACTCTAGCAAATACAGGCTTTCATTCTCTCGAAGTCAACTTCTAATAATCTGAGAAAACGGTTGTATACAGCTGACAGTTGAACCATTTCCGACAGAGTCCCTCTCGAATTTAAGCTTGTGACAATTGTCAGTAGGAGAAGACCCCGAAGAGACTCCAACTGCAGGCAGTGGTTTGGCTGTGGATCCCAGTCTCAACATGTAGGCCAACATCTTGGTTGTCAATCTAAGGACAGTGCAGAGTATTTACGAAGGCGTTAAAAGTGATAGCAATGTTATGCTTCCATTGATCATCCTACAGGATCCCAGTCTCAACATGTAGGCCAACATCTTGGTTGTCAATCTAAGGACAGTGCAGAGTATTTACGAAGGCGTTAAAAGTGATGGCCATGTTATGCCTCCATTGATCATCCTACAGGATCCCAGTCTCAACATGTAGGCCAACATCTTGGTTGTCAATCTAAGGACAGTGCAGAGTATTTACGAAGGCGTTAAAAGTGATAGCGATGTTATGCCTCCATTGATCATCCTATAGGATCCCAGTCTCAACATGTAGGCCAACATCTTGGTTGTCAATCTAAGGACAGTGCAGAGTATTTACGAAGGCGTTAAAAGTGATAGCGATGTTATGCCTCCATTGATCATCCTACAGGATCCCAGTCTCAACATGAAGGCCAACATCTTGGTTGTCAATCTAAGGACAGTGCAGAGTATTTACGAAGGCGTTAAAAGTGATAGCGATGTTATGCCTCCATTGATCATCCTATAGGATCCCAGTCTCAACATGTAGGCCAACATCTTGGTTGTCAATCTAAGGACAGTGCAGAGTATTTACGAAGGCGTTAAAAGTGATAGCGATGTTATGCCTCCATTGATCATCTTATATGATCCCAGTCTCAACATGTAGGCCAGCATCTTGGTTGTCAATCTAAGGACAGGCTGAGGAAAAATAGATAAGAACCTGAGCCATATTTGCCCGAGTGTACGCGCTCGGAAACTTTGACTTTGTGTCACATCCCGACTATGTGGAAAAGTCTTAGATAAATATCCATTTCAAACATTTCGGAATAGGTCTATTGATTCTTTTTCTATTACTTATCAACCGTTAGCAGGTTATTAAAATATTTTTAGATTGTAAGAGTATTTTTGCGATAACAATTTAGTTTTACAAATCTTAGCTCATAGTTCCCGTCAGAAAATGTTGATTTATACCTTTTCCAGGTGTATTTGCGAGTATGTAGATACAATGAACTCAACAAAAATTGGAACTCGAGTCTCTGATTAGAAATTATGAACTATCAGCTATTATCTCAACCGTACATCCAAGTTCACAAAAGCTGGTATAACCCAAGCAGTGACTGCTTTCTAGGTAGTGAACAGGTTCGGCTTTGCTTAACTTCGGTGATTGTACGGGAACCAGTGTTTCAACGTAATGTTGGCTGTACGACTTATGCAAAGAAAGTAAAGTGATGAAGACGAAAGAAAGAAAGAAAGAAAGAAAGAAAGAAAGAAAAGAAACACAAAAAATCTAGTATTTATGTGTATTTGTTTGTGAGTTCACGTGCAAATAGCTTTATTCATAATCATATCATGTGTTTAAATTTTATTTCCGGTGTTAGTTTTCATAATAGACATTCACGTCACGACATATGCCTAATATGTTTCTCATTGTTTAACTGAAATGATATAAAACATCAGCAAGTCTGTTTGATTAGGAAAATTATGTCTGACATTAGGCCCTCAGTGAATATCGAACTTATCACTGTATTATTATTATTAATAGTACTCTGCGTGATTAGCTTGTTAACCATTACCTAACTGTGACGCATTCAAATTCGACAGCTTTATTGTTTATCAAATCATTAGCACAAAGCAATGATCCAGTAAAAACTTTTCTGCCAAACTTTTAAAACTAAGTTTGAGTTGAAATTTCTTAGTTAACAATCTATTCATCAAAACCTTTCGTCCGTTGCTGTTGTGGTCAACCAATCTCTCACCCACAACTTGCGCCATCCGTGCTCAAGTGGTCAGTAGTTGATAACACTTGTGGTTAGCGCTTGAAATGGTGACTGGTCGAGTGGTTACTGCCAGAAGCGAACAGGACTTAAGTGGTCAACACTCGAATGAACACAGTGGACCGCGGTTGGAATTTCAATCTGATGTTTCTGGAGAATCACTAAAGACAATAGCGTCTCTCAGAATCGAAAGTACAATTACCACGATGACAGAGCTTAATTATATGCCATCTTGAATTGTTCACGGCATTTTCAATGTTTATTTGAGCAAGCCACTCCGGTAGCTTTTTGAAACCGGAGTTCTGTTTCTGGAAGCATCTCAAGAGAAATTTTTGGATAGTGGGGAAAGTCAGTATTTGAATTTATGAATGAGAGGAGTATTGTTTCTTCTGAATCTTTCTGTCTTTCTCGATATAAATACATACAAACATACATATATACATATATATATATATATATATATATATATATATATATATATATATATGTATATTCACAGCCATATCAGGTTGGGAATTTTGTTAATCCACCTCTTCTCCTAAACCTATATATATATATATATATATATATGTATATATATATACCGGACGACAATATATATATATATATATATATATATATATATATATATAGTCATCCTGATTGAGCACTCTGAAAGAATGGTAGGCTTTAAAAAACTGTAGCTACTCTAGCATATGTGCATCGCTCAATCATTAATGAATTAGAGCACTGTATATTATCATTATACACGCTAAAAAGACTACCTACTTCTACCGAGCGCCCGTAGCCCGTAGCTCAGATATAGAATCGCTGACTGACGCCAATTCGGTCAGGTTTCAATTCTGTGTAAAAAGCAATCGGATGTCTAACCGTACTGATGAGCAGTGATACAGCGAAACAGATCTGTCTGCAGATGACTATATATATATATATATATATATATATATATATAAGATTTTTAGTTATAATAAAGTTAGACCAGTGCACAAATATATTGCAATACTTTTGAATATTTTTCATTTGGAAATGAATTAATTCTACAACCTAGGTTTCTACCATCTGGTGTCTTCTGGCAATTCACAATAACTGTTACAATAAATGTTATTGTAAATCGCCTGAAGATGCCGAAGATGCCGAAAGGTTGAAACCTAGCTTGCGGAAATTACTCATTTCAAAATGAATCTATCTATCTATCTATCTATCTATCTATCTATCTATCTATCTGTAAAAATCCCGAATTTTACATTCGTTGAATAGCTATTTCAGCGAGAAAAAAGGAGGGGGATTAAGAAAAAAATCAGTTTTTAAAATTTGTCATCCAGATATAAAGAATATCAGAGGGGCAGAGAAAGAGATTAATGACTCGATATTAAAAGAAGACATTTCTTTAATACAGACGTAATCTAAACGTCTTCCTCTAATATTGAGTCATGAAGCTCGGTCTCTGCCCGTCTGATTTTTATGTCTGGAGGACAAATTTAAAAACATTTTTCTTTTCTTAACCACCCCCCCTTAAAAATTTTCTTTTCCTTGTATGGATATCTTTTTGGATCTCCTGCCGCTATATGAATTTTTGTACCAAATTTGAATAAATAATTTTTTTGTTTTTGATTTTTGCTGAAGAAGCAAGAATTTTCTCGCTGAAATAGCTATTCAACGAATGTTGAATTCGGAATTTTTTTGATATACTATGCATATTTGGATGTGTAAATAGATAATACTATTTACATCGATCCTTCCACCCGGATCATTTTTAATGTTATTAAAATTAATATTAATAGGATCTCTTTTAAGGATTTTACCTATGTGAACACAGTTGTACTATAAGCGTCTGCGAGTGTTCTTAGATAGGTTTTGTGGTACCCCCGATAAATATTGAAAATCGAAAATCTAAAAAATCGGGTTATTGAAGGAGTGGTCTGATTTTAATCAAATTTGATACACTCATAGACAAAGACATAAGAAACGATATTCAGAAGTTTCAAGGGTTGCAGTTCTTACAATAGTGCAGAAAATCGATAATATATATATAAATGTTTTCATTACACCCGAGCAACGCTGAGCTATACTGCTAGTGTATATATATATATATATATATATATATATATATATATATATATATAAAGACAAAACTCTAAGCAAGAGCCAACAACCGACCACGATTTTGTTTGCTCTACTTTGGTATTTAGGGTTTTCGTCTTGTTTTTTTTTTCTTTCTTATGAGTGCTTGACTTTTTGTTCATCTACTTCGTTTGTTTCTTTTTTTTGCTTACCCTTTTTTTCCCTCAGCGTTTGTCCTCTGTGGGTTATACAAGACGATTTAAATTATAGCTTGATTAATACTAGTTTTACTTTTGGTATTGTTGTTGCTATAGTTAATATTATATATATATATATATATATATATACACACACACATATATATATATATATATATATATATATATATATATATATGGGGTGCGTGTATGTATATGGGCGTGTGTATTTTGTTGAATTATTATATACAGTTTTATTTTAAGAATTCTTTAAAGTTATTTTTCTCATGTCTTGTTTATTTTTTTCTTAACGTGACCATAGACATGAAACTTTTATTATTATATTGTTCGGGGAAGCATCAACCAGGGAGGCTGTTCCACTAAGTATGTGTTCTTGGAAAGGAATATGTAGGGAATGATGTTGATTCAACCGCTTGGACGTAACAAAGCAAGTTTTTAGCTATAAATGTCTGAGCTTGCGGCAAGATAAAATGGTAAACGTCTAAATATTTTTTTTATGGAAGTAGCGATAGGTCTACAATTTTCTATCTGTAGGGAAGGAAACCCAGGCTAAAAAATAATAACCCCCCCCCCCCACATAAGGCCGGTTAAACTATTTTGATCTCGCATCAAGGGTGGAAAGAGAGGATTAGGCAGCGGTGTGGATGTGCTTTGTGGTGCAGTGGATATCGACTCGGAGTGACAAATCAGGTACCGCGTTCGAATTCCAATTGAATTCCTTGCATTTACTTACGCACAAATAAAGGTATTAATCCATCTCTTCCCTCCAGTTAACGGTTAAATCATAGAACAGCTTGGATTCTATAACCTTGGCTGGCAACCAGTCAACCGCAGAAAGCAATGGCAAGCTATTGCGGGATAATCTTCTGTCCAGTCAGTTATGTCTCTTTCGAGACATGATCGCCCAAAGCGTGAATCACGTATGGCACTTAACTGACTGAGTGACTCTATATTTGGTCTGATATGACTCATATTTGAATAACCTAAAGGGTTGACATCTGGCACCATCGGTGCATAGGCTATAGTGTGTTATATTGAGAAGGTACTGCCCTGGGTCAGGTATGTGGCTACTGGATGTTCTTATGTCTGCTCGAAGTCTCTGTGTCTGGTAACAGGACTCTGCAACATGCTACACAAGCTTGGAGAAAGCACATCATCCCTTTATATCTCCTCACCCCAGACTTCAATCCCCTCGCTTATTATGTGTGAGGCGCACTTGTGCGAGTGACCGACAAATCTCCTTATAATTCCAAATTAGAATTGAAGGCAAACATTCACCAACTTAAAACAAGGATAACGTCCGGAAGAATTATAGGGTGATTCAAAATAATTTGGAGACTGTGATTGAAGCTAATTTTTTTTTATCCTTTCATCCCAAGCAAGGCATTCTAGTGCCACTTTTGCGCAGATGGTTACATAGAGGAAGTAGTGAGAAAAAGGGGTTAGTTATAGGAAATATCAGGAGGAGGGTAATAGACGAATGAGAATCCCGTGAATGGGGAGGGAGTAGATGGAGAAAAGAGCTTGAGAGAATGGATGCAAGTTAGTGAGATAGGAAATGCCTATTGAACTTACATTTAAATTCCTAGAAATTGTAGCTGTCGGAGAGGCAGGTATATGAAAGGGAATTCTACAGGCGGGAAGTGCGTGAAAAGAAGCTGTTACAGTATAAATTGCGGTTACATTTTATCGGTTTCAGTGGTAATGGGTAGGACATTGTTGCTAATCTAGTAGCTCCTGTAAATTCATACATAGGGGGCATCAGTGATCTAAGTTCATTGGAGCAGAAGCCGTGTAATCATGTCGATTTTATTGAATAAATTTCCCCTTTAGTATTTCAAGTTGTTTTTGCGTAATTATGGTAAATATATCTGTTAAAATGATATGTCGACATTATTTTTGTTTTTGCGTAATTTAGACGATAATTTATGCAGCCAACCCAGTATATTATCAGGTTGCGATTGATAAATTGTCGTCAAAATTACCTAAAAAAATTTGGGTAGGCTGCTGTCTGAGGAGTTAGTTAGCTTTCACTAATGAGCACTTTGAAATCCATGATGTTCACTGGGTATATTATCCAACGGTACCCGACTGATCCTACTATACTGTGTCGACAAAATAAAAAAAAAATTCGCATGCACGAAATTAAAAATAAGATTGTCGATACTTTAACGCTTGCATCCTGTATATGCAAACTCCTATTAAAGTGTAAAGAGAAAAAACAGCGAAGATAGGGAAGAAAAAGATACGAATCAGAGAGAGAAATTAGAGAGAAAGGTGGATTTCTGGAGCGTTGAATATAGAGACACTTTAAAATCCGGAGATTGTTATAGATACAGAATATTCTTCAAGGCGTTCCTACATTTTCCGACTGAGAGAAAGCGTACATAAAGTTTCGGAGGAAAGAGAATAATGTAAAAAGTTTAGAAAGAAAGGTAAATTTGAAGAAAAAAAAACATTAAAAATAAATTTACTCAATATAATGCGGGAAAAATATCCCCATCATTTTAATGAGAAGAAATATATCTTCAATTCTGAAATGAACCGGATAGGTGTCTGAAAGTAAAATGAAAAATTCGTACGAAATAAAATAAAGAATCGGTAAAGAAAAAGTAATCTTTATAATCAAAAGCTCTTCAGCTTACCCCCTTCTACCACCCAGGATTCTCTGCCCTTAAAAAATTAAGAAAGGTAAAAAGAAAAGTAACACATCACAAATACAGTTCAGTAAATTTCTTAGAATTATTTGTGCAAAAAGAAGATTATGAATCTTGTTTAAACAATAATGACGGCAAAAAATACATCCTTCAATTTCAACAGTGAAACCAAATAAATATGTTAGCGTGGGGTTTCTTTGCAATTTTTTTTTTTTACGCATTTTTAGCAATGATATATGAGGCTTTAGACAACATCGATTGACTTTTCTAAGAGGGTTTAGAGGGCTTTGTTTCACTTTAGTTTTTGTTGTGTTTTTCGTCTTTAAATTTTCTCTCTTACTTTCTTGTCAATAACCATTCTAATCTTTCATGCCATCTTTATCATTTCTTCTTCGTCCATTTTTCCTAGTCTCCTTACCTCAGTTTTCTTTAGCATTTGTATTTTTTGTTTTTTTGGCACTTTTTCTTCTTAATCACATGTTTTATTTTACAGTTTTTTTCCCCATTCTTCTTAGTGCTTTCAAACTCTTCTTTATCTTTTCTTTTCATCCTTTCCATTTTTTTTCCAGCCTGGTTGCCGTTGCCACGGAGCAAGTAAACAAATACAGCTACGTTTGTGCCAAAGAATTCTCAAAAGTTCACACCACATTATAAACTTTGAAATTGTAAAAAAATAAATTCATGCTAAACGATTAAACAGACAAAGTTGAAGGTAAATAAAATAAACACGGAAAAAGAAATAAACTCGATGTACAAATATTGTAATAGAGTAACAAAAAATGTAATCTTGATTTTTATGGATGTGCTAAGCGACCTTTTATGTAAACCGCAGAATTGGATTTTTTTTTCTTTCTCGTTGATCTTTTATTATCTGGCCGGGTCAAAATTGTGATGTTCTTTTCTATAAATTAATCAACAATATATAAAATTTATTTTAAATGAATTTAAAATAAACAAAAGACCAAATTTAAATAGAAACCACAATGTGTAAACAGGTTTCCCGCCATACATTGCCTGTATCCCGAAGTTGTTTTACATTCAGTAATGCTTACGGCCATATCACGTTGAATTCACCGGTTCTCGCTCGATCACCGAAGTTAAGCAACGTTGAGCCTAGTCAGTACTTAGATGGGTGACCGCTTTGGGAATACCAGGTGCTGTAAGCGTTTAGTGACAGATTTGCGTTGTGGTGCAGTAGATGTCTACTCGGAAAGAGAAATCGGTGAGCCGAGTTCGAATTTCAGTTGAATACCCTGCATTCACTTAAGCACTGGTACCCTTGCGACAGGTATTAATCCGTCCCTTCCCTCCAGTTATGGGCTAAATAACAGGCTAGGACTTGGGGATTCTGCCCTTAAAAACAAATCCCAATGAATCTTGATACTCGAAAAGAAAAAGTATTACGAGACACAAAACTTATATAAAAAAACTACAATAAATTGTTGAAAAAAAAAGGTATTACCAGCAATAAATAAATAAAATTTAGTTGGCAATAAATGACCCGCCGAGGTTGATATGCCATAAAAACAAAACAACCAACATTCAGTAAAAAAAATCTGTCAGGGAGGAAAGTTTTCCCAAAATTATTCCAGCATACTGACTTGTATTACCTACTGTACTGTAGGTTTTTAAATAACTGAACAATGAAATTGAGAACTAATGAGAGAGAGGGAGAGAGAGAGAGAGAGAGTCCTTAAATGCAATTGTTCAGCCTGATGCGGGGAAAAATGATGATTGCTCCGTCTTGTCGGACGAGTGCCATCCCCTTATTCCCTTCCAAACAGTGAAGTCAGGCCTTATATATATTCGATTAGACAGTGGAAGCAATCGTAGTAAAGAGGTCTAAGACGCACGAGATCAACTGGTGGTTTTCTCTATGTTTTTAAGTGGTCGCAGGCTCGAATCCTGTCGAGAGACACACATCTTCGTAACAAAATTTCTCCTACAAAATTCAGGCCGGGAGAAATATATATATATAAATGTACTGCTTAATTAAAAACAGAATATATACGAGTATCGATTAAAAATAATCTTAAAAATGTTAAATGTAATATGTCTGTTGCTAATTCCATTTCCTTAATCATTGTTTGTTTACATTTGTTAACATTACGATAGATTTCAGAGCAGAGATGTGTATTTACAAAAGAGATCAAAAGTAGTATATATAAAGCTTCATTTAAGTTTGATTAGACCGTGGAATCATTCGAGGTCATGCCGTCTAAGACGCACCAGATCAATTAGTGGCTTCTCCTTACGTTGTTAGGAGTCGCAGTTTCGAATTCTAATGAGCGACACATATTTTCGTAACAAAATTTCTCGTAAATAATCAGGCCGGTAGGAATTGAGTTTCTGTCTTTTTCTAAAATTGAGTGATTTCCACTCTCCACCAAAAACGAAATTTTAACTGCGGCAAAACAGCGAGGTATACGTATCGTTTACACACACACACACACACACACACACACACACACACACATATATATATATATATATATATATATATATATATATATATATATATATATATCAGGAAAACCAGCCCCGATGAGTGAGGGCATCTTAAATGTGTCCTCCGGAGACTTCTTTGTCGGCCTGAACTTGCTCAGTTAGTGTGAAAATTTTTTACACTAAAACAAAAAATTATATATATATATATATATATATATATATTGCTTTAGTGTAAAAAAATTGTCATTCTAACTGAGCAAGCTCATGCCGACTTCGAAGATTCTCGAGGACACCTTTATATAATTTTTATGCATACCAAGAACAATGTAAGGGAAAATGAGTATTAAAAAAGTGGGAAAAATTGTCGTTTAGAACGTAAGCAGACTAATCTCATATTTACGTTATGCGACTATAACATGTGCATGAATGAAAGTGGAAGAAAAACGCATCGATGACACAGTCACATAATGTGCATTATCACCTAGAAAATTACACGTGTAATTGCAATAAAACCCCAAAGAATATGTCCAAGACTATCACGGGAATATTACAGGAATTCGTTGAAAAAGATGTTGATCTCCTATTGACTATTTGAAATCATTATTAGGTCTGTCTAAATAAAAACGTATCCTATAGAACTAATTCTTAATCAACTCTCTTGATTCGATAATTATTTTGACGGACATCCGTTGATCGACTAAAATTGCGCCCGGGACATAATTCCAAATTACAGTAGCTGAGACCCCAAACAATGTTGTAAACTCACAAGTAGAAAGTAAATGCAGCGCTTATGAACAGATGAATATGACAGGCACCCGTCAACTAATATTGGAACTATATGCTCACGTTCCACAAGAATTAGTGGTCGGTCTCGAGTTCAACACTTGAAAATCTCGTTGTCAAGGTGCAATCGACGATCTAAAATAAAATCTAAAATAAGTGAAAAGAGTTTTCACATTGACAATTTAGAAGAATTATTTTCATCGCCATGTCTGATATTTTACAATTTAAAAAAGGCTTTCAGCGCCTTGTCTTATATATTAGGACATATTTTTCAGTAACAGTAAATTTTACTGTATAAAATTATTTTTTCAGCATGTTTTTAATATTTTAAAATAGAAAATTAATATTTAAAATACAAAATGTACAAAATAGAAAATCTTCACACTAACAATGACTTTTCCAATGTAAAAGAAGTTGTTTTAAGTCTTTTTCAATGGAAAATAATCCTTCCAAACAAAAACGTCGGGTTGGGAAGATCTAAGCACCCATTCATAGCTGTAATAGAAAATATCAGAAGTCAAAAATGAGGTAGTCGATTAGCTTGCCAAGGCTTTTCGGCTTATTAAAGTATGCAAAGGTTACTTTGGGGTCAGGTTCTAGAGAAGCCATCATAGATCTGAACACTTGTAACATATGGAAAATTCAAACTGAAGCCAACGATCTTGCGAAAGTCTCCCTTTGTGACATCTCGATGGTCATTCTAAAGCTGAGATTTATTGATAATTTAAGGCATTTAAATTGAAAAGAGAAATCTACTAGGATCGTGGATATACGCTGGTTTTACGCATTCTCCTTTTTGCTCATCTCGGAGTAACTACTTTGATGACATTGCACCTTTTCTAGCATCCATAATACTTAGAGAAAATAATAAATAGATTAAAAATTGTAATAAAAATTTTCACTATAAATTTTTTATTAAATTCTGTATCTTCCTAAATGATATTTTTATAAATTATAATTTGAATTTAAAAAAATAATCATAATTTCACCCCAAGTAAGGCGATAAAGTCACTAAAACGCAAGTTGTAACTGAGAGTGAAAGAATGTGAGAAAAATTATTATTGAGAAAGAGACGACAAAAAAAAAAAAGAAAAGGTTTCAAGACGACAAATGATGATGAATGAGGTTATATTCAAATTATTGAAGATCATAGTTTGCAGGAATTAAACAAGCCGGGAGATCTTCTACCAGTGAGAAGTGAAAGAAAAACAAATGTTAACAGAAATCTTTCTAGCAATTACAGTTTTAGAATAATGAGATCTACCTGTCAATCTAGTCAGTCAGTTAAGTAACATATGTGATACACGATTTGGGCGATCATGTCTCGAAAGAGACATAACTGACGGGGCAGAAGATTATCCTGCAGTAGGTTGCCATTGCTTTCTGCGGTAGACTGGTTGCCAGCCAAGGCTATCGAACCCAATCTGTTCCTATTATTTAACACATAGCTGGAGGGAAAAGACGGATTAATATCTTTCCCAAAGGTATTCGTGCGTAAGGTTAATGCAAGGATTTAAACTGGAATTTGAACTCGGCTCATTGATTTGACGTTCCGAGACGATATCCTGTGCACCACAGTGCACATCCCTATTACCAATCTAATAGTAAGCTTAAATTCATGGAGTCGAGGTACCAAAGAAGATTCATCAGAAAAATGCCTCTTCACTCTTCATTGCATATACAAATTTTGGTTTTCTCACCATAACTTCCTTTTATTTTTTTTATATCAGTATCATCGTACATTTTATAATATTTTTCTCTGTACAAATCTCATTGATTTAGCCACGAACATTTATTCTTAAAATTTAATCAATCGCTATTTTCTTTCAAATTAGTCACGACCATTTTTAATTAGTAAGGTTGCAATTGTAACAGTTTCCCCTTATATTTTTCAATTGTTATGAGCACGCTCGTACAGAGCAAAATTTTAACACCCCCCAAAAAAACAATCAAATATCTAAACGGTTTTTATAAATTTTATTTTACATACTTTGTTTATATATTTAAAATCGTTCATTTAATCATATATGTTCTAGCCACAACACATTTTCTAAAATGGCCAAATATCAGATTCTTTTTGCATCTTCTAGTGAAAAATTCAATTCAGTATTACATAAGTATGCGTCAACAAATATCGGCAGTCTTAGTAAAACACCCAAAATTATATTAGAGAAATAAACACTTGAAACATACACATGTTTATATATATGTATGTCTCTCTGTATGTATATTTACGTGCGCAATAGTGCCTTGCTTTCAGTATGTGTCTTTTTTATTGTTTTATATTTTACTTTTCTGATATAATACTGAGTTTTCTAGTAAGACTGTCAATTGTCTTTCCACGCATGCGCACTTGCTTTGTAACGTACCCGTTTTTATAAAAGCGAATAGAAGGATTTTTTCTATACAAGGAATAATTTAATTCGAAACCTTTTAACAGACATAGTTGTTGGCATTTCGATCTTTTCTTTAAAAGTGGCCTCACGCGCCCTTCGGTTCTATTCAGAAACTGACGGGAAACACAACCATTGTAAATTGACGTATGGAAATTCTTCAAATGTTACTTTGTACTATGCCATGAAAGATTAACCATGGACCACATCATTATGAGTAACATGCAATAGGAATTTTTATTTTGTTTTAAAGAAATTGATGAAATTTGAAGTTTTAACATTGCTTTCGAAGTTGGAATACTTGCGCAAAACAATTTTGAAGTGTTTATCCATATTTTTTATTACAATAACTTACGAAAATTGAAAAATACAATAAAATTTTAGCAGTCAGTCCTTTGTAGATTTTTTCTTATCGAAATTCTTCGGATATATGTAGATCTATATATTAGGCACCCCCACGCAATTGCTGAAAAAAAAACAAAAAAAAAAACAAAAAAAAAAACAAAAACAGCACAGCATAATGTAAAAAAAAAGTTTTATCAAAATGCTTATGTTATTATTAAGAGGAAATAACAAATTTTGCTGTCATTATTTAATTTCTTAATCCTTTTTTTTTGTCAGAAATTCACCTAAGATTTATTAGAGTTTACTACTATGGCAAACGTAATTTTATGCAAGTCATTTTTTGGCGTTGAAAGACATATTAATTTTGGAAATTCTTGCAAAATACAACTGATTGTCTGATTTTGCATGAAATTTTGAGAGCTTATTCGCAAATGCATTAAATTATTTATGCAATTATAATATTTAAAAAATCATGGTAAAAATATTTTTTTTAGATATATTATATACCTTCCAATTAATTGCATGAAACTTCGAGAAATTCATTATCTATACCAATTTTTATTAGTTAAAAACAGGAATCATTGGGGAATGTAAATCATGTAATTGTTTTTCTTTACGAGAAGAGTTTTCTGAAGATTTGCTCCGAATAAATAATGAAATAAAAATGCTTAAAATCTACGCCATTTATAATTTAGATAAACTTTTAATTTGATTTTAGAAATAACATAATTTGAGGAATATCGTATTCTGAAGAAGAAAAAAATTCGATGAATAAAAAATTTTTATAAGAATTGTTTTCATTTTTCCTTTGTAATTATGATGATTTTTAAAGTTTGAAACGTCTTTTAAATTTCTTTCAGTTACTCAATGTCTTTGGTTATTAGTCTATAAAGTAAGGACTTTATTTACAAATCGAAAATGGATAAGTTTAATGCAGATAATTTAGAATTAATTTTTTTTAAAATGTTTTAATTTATTTTTATGCTAATCTGCACATTTTCTTTTACTTTGGAAGCATTAAAACTTAAAAGTCACATGTTTCAAGGTTTTATCCCCCTTATGAAATGTTAAATTGGGTTCTGTCATTGTGTTGGCCACCATACTTCCAGATGTGTGAACTGATTTATGGCATGAGTTATCATCGTCTCATTGGAAGATCAATGATTCAGACATTTCTGATTAAGAAATACTTTTATTCTAAATTTCATGCTATGAATAAGTAAGGTTTTTTGCAAATCAGATTAATTTAACTTTAAATTTGTTAATTTTGCAAAAATAATGTGTGGGAGTGTATATTTTGTTTTTATTAGAGTTTTAAAACCGAGAATTAATTTTTATTTACCAATGTGTTGATCACTAAAAAATATATATATATATCCGAAAAGTTGAAATTTAATAACAAATTCTTAAAATTTTAGATTCCAATGAATAGAATTTCTGTTTGAAAAACTACCTAGTATTTTGCTTACTAAATTTAATCATTTAGCTTTCAATTATGCTGAAATTAAAGTATCAGGAAAACGTTTTATATTTAAAAAATTAAATTTAAAACTTAGGTGCCGAACATGAGTGGAAGCACCTAATATATATATATATATATATATATATATATATATATATACATTCGAAATTTATTCGATTACTCGACTGATTTCCGAATGAAAATATTTAAATGCTCTACATTATTTATGTATTGAGCTTTTTTTATATACGACTGTATACTAGTTTAATTTAGTTCTGACCAATAATTGATTAATAATTATATATATATATATATATATATATATATATATATATATATATGTCTGTGTATGTGTATATGCGCGTGTGTGTGTGCATGTGTGTGTTTGTGGCTGGTTACTCGGCTTTCCCTCGCCGTCTCTAATAGCGGCGCACACATAAGATTTATAATAACTCTTTTATAGTCTTTTAGTAGTGACGAATCCGCTATTTATTCCTCTAAAGTAGGCGTGATGCCTGCGTGTTTTTCTGTGTGTAAGCTTTCAACAGTATTCATTTGTCATCGTAATAAGATCTCATAAGATGCACACATATACACACAGTGCATTCGCGTGTACGAGAAAGTGGCTTCAATTTTTTATATAATAATCAGTATATTTGTTTAAAAAAAGAGAAGGATTTAAACAAGGAACTATCGAAAGTAAAGATAAAATCACAATGAACAAAAAGAAAGAAGTGATTTAACGAATTAAAACAAGAAAGAAAGAAATAAACACTGCGCAGGCGCACAAAGATTAATATCAAAGTTCTTAATCAATTGACCACCAACCGGTAATAACAAACATTTGATTCCTAGATTTGGAAGAATAATTATGATTTCTCTTTACACTCGACTTCTTTCCTACGAAGTTGAATGAATAAAACTTTCCTCTTCGTCATCTTCGCCTTGTCACGCTAAGAATGTAAAACTTACTTTTAATTTTGATTCAAAACATCGTGTCTGCGTGATAGAAAACATAGCCAAGATGACAAAAAAATTGGCACTCTCATTATGAACAAAAAGATAATGCTATGAATTAAAATTATACATACGACAAAGCACAAAAAAAATAATAAATGTGTCAAAATTTAAAAACAAAAGACAAAACAAACAGAATATTATTTATCGTTTTATTTTTGCGCAATTCTGCTTGTGTTCTCGCATTCTATATGCCATCTTGTCGTTCTTGAAGCGCCTCTCGAGTGGGTTTGGCTGTCACGGGTGACAAATTTAATTGCATTTACTCTAATTTCCCAAAAGATGAAAATTATCGAAAGACTCAAGCAACAACGGATAAAATATGCATCAGAGGAAAAAAAAAAGCAATTTTATTTATTTATTTTTCTTTTACTCATGGCATGGTATTATTGATACGATTACCTTTTAAAAATGTGCAAAGAAAAATTTTTTTTAATATTTCAGATTCACTTATCACGTTCATGTATTGGGATTCAACATGAGCTCTTTAACCGTACAAATGACCAAGGTATGCAGAAGGTATAATTTTGACAGCAGACACAGAAAAGAAACTACAAAAAGGTAGCGAAAGAAAGCAAGAAGAAAGGACTAAACATCAACTGCAAAAAGACAAGATGCACGGTTATTAACAAAAGAAATAGCCGAATATACAAACTAAAATTGGATGTATCAAAGTCCAACAAATTTAAAAAATGTAATATCTAGGAAGTATCTTAAGGCAGAGCAGAAACTGCAATAACGAAATCCAAAGGCGGATTGGGATAGCGAAATATGCCTCCCAAAAACTAAGCAAGTTTTAATAAACAGGAAATTTTTGTTAGAAACAGAAGATAAAGTACTGAACTGTTATATAAAATCAGTCCTTCTATAGAGCAATGAATGCTGGACAATCCCCTCACAGATGAGGAACAGATTTGAATCAAATGAAATGTTATCCTACCAGAAGGATGCTGAAAATACCATGAACAGAAAAAGAGAGAAACGATGAAACTTTCGAGAAAATGGAAACAAGAAAAACACTTTTATTTAACATCATAAAAAAAACAGTTCAAATTTCTAGAGCCTCTAATTAGGATAGGGGGTTTGGAGAATTCGACACTCACAGGAAAGATTAACGACAAGAAGGATAGAGGCACAATATATATAGCAAACTTGAGTAAGTGTATGGTAGATAACAAAACAACAACATTTAGTAAGTGCTAGAAAAACAGACAACTGTAAAGAGTTACGATCGCCTCCGTCCTGAAGGACATTAAAGAAGAACAACCAAAAATATATTCCTCTGGTTATTTGTTAATAATGTATTATGTACTGAGCTTACCTCAGGTTATCTCCTAAAGCATCTGGTTTTCTTACGAAAAGACAGATGTAAATTGTGGACTGTCGATATACAAGAAATGACGTCCTTGCCGAGAGTGGAAATTTGCTGTTAATTTGTTGTTAGTGGCTGACACGATATGCAAACATCTGATTAGCTCAGGGTGCGTGTGCCTAGGGAAAAAAATCGCAAAGTAAGTCGATATATAAGTACATATTAACTTATTAAATACGAATCACATAAAATAAATCGATTTATGGGAAAGTTGTAACAAATCTAGTATAGGAGATAAAGAAAGTAAACATACAAGGACAGCACTAGAGGTCAGTCAGTCAGTTAAGTGCTATATGTGATACACGCTTTAGGCGATCATGTCTCGAAAAAGACATGACTGACTGGGCAAAGAATTACCCCGAAGTAGGTTGCCATTGATTTCTGGGTAGACTGGTTGCTACCCAAGGCTATTGAACACGACCTGCCCTGTTATTTAACCCATGACTGGAAGGAAGAGACGGATTAATACCTTTCGCAACGATATTTGTGCGTAAGTGAATGCAAGGAATTCAACTGAAATTCGAACTCGGCTCTCCGATTTGTCGTTCTGTGTCTATATCCATTGCACCACAAGGCACATTCGCGGTAGTTTTCCCTAACAGCGCAAACTGCTACAAAACCAAAATATAAGTAAGAGTAAAGACTATAAGAGTAAAAGTTTAGATAGGAGAAGAGTAAAGAGAAAAACGAACCAGTTACAGGGAGTGTCAGAGAAAGGACAAGAGAAGGATGGGAACGCAGGTGTGAAGACAGTTGCGAAGGTAGAGAGAAACGAAAAGAAGATATATAGGGTAATGTAGAAAGAACTGGAGTCAAGTGGATAAGAGATGGGTATTGACATTGCATTTAAATTCCTGGAGGTTGTAGCCGCCAGGAAAGCAAGAATATGGAAGCGAGTTCCACAGACTGGAAATGCGAGAAAAGAAGCTACTGGAGTAGAATTGTCGACTGCATTTGATTGATCTAACTGTGAATGGGTAGGAACCCTGTTGCCAGTCTGGTTGCACGAGTAAACATCTGTGGCAGGGGCACTAGTAACTTAAGTTCGTTTGAGTAGAAGCCATGAAAATATTTATAGAACAGACAAAGAAAACCACATCCCGCCAGTGTGAAAGATTTTGAAGTCGAGCCGCCAAGTCAGTAGCTATTACATTACAGATTCTTCTTTGGAGCCTGTCGAGAATGTGGTCGCCAATAATGAATCTTGGTGGGACATCTAATTTTTCACAGAATCGCCTCATTGTAAAGGTTAAATAAGTCCGGTGAACAGACATCCTTGTCTTACGTCGCTTTCTATTTATTTATTCATTTATTTATTTTGTATTTACAATCGCGAAAATTAAAAGGAGCATCCTATTTTCTTCTCGGACGTTCTTAAAACAAGATGAAGAGAAGATTTTTCTTTTGCCATTCGCCTTCAGCAGCGGAATCGGATTAGGAGAAATTACTATCTACTAAAACGATATATGAACTGAAATAAGGACGTCTTTTTCAATAAGAATTTCTTGACAAAATACCTGGACTTGTCTGCGGGCTGTTAATTTGATTATCAAAGGTCACTTGGGACGTACTTTAGTTGATTAAATCCGAAAATCTTTAATTCTTTGCGAAAGTATTTAGAATGTGTTCCTTGTTGAAAAGCAATTTTTCAGCTGCTAATATTTGATTGATGCAAAATTTTGTGGTATTTTAAAAGAGATGTTTAGTTGTATAAATTTAGAGCAACCTGATTTAGTCTATCTTTTTATTCCTGTGAATTGTCAGATAAATTCTTTCGTCTTTTCCCAATGTTATTTGAATTAACACGCAGAATATTTTTGCCGGTGGTTTATGGTGTTGTGCATCTCGACTCTTTGTCAACAAGTTACGTCTATAGTTTTATATTATTAACTGATTATCTAACAATTCTTTTATAAAAAACTGGATTGAAATAAATGGAAAAAAGATCAATTTAATCTGACAACTCATTCTTGAATCCATTGGATTATCAGATATATTCTGTCGTTTTTCTTGCACAATATTTTTGTAGCTTCTGTCCTTCCTCTACAATAGTTGTTTATCGTTTTATATTATTAATTGATTTCTTAAAATTCTTAATGGATTGAAATAAATGAAAAAAAGACTGAATTTATCTTACATTCATTTTCGAATCTATTGTGTTATCAGATAAATTATTTCGTTTTTTTTAAAAATATTATTTAAAATAACATGCAAAATATATTTTACCGCAGTATTTGATGGTTTTTGTAGCTCTGTTCTTCCTGTACAAATTTTATTTATCGTTTTTTAGAAGTTTGATTGAATGTTCGTGTGCAAGTTAGACAAAAATGAGTACATAATAAATTGAAAAAAAAAGACACATCAAAAATGAAAAAAATCTCTACTATCCTCCAACAGCATGGGTCAGGCCAATCTCCTTGAATGCAATGCACTGCGCTTCCACGGCCTAACTCTCTCGGCTACAATGAATCAGTTGCGAAATCTACTGCTAAGAAGGTTGGTTTTCGTGTGTCCAGCCAGGAATCTCGTCTGAATTGATCTTGCACATAAAGAAATCTACCATCCATTAGTTCATCGAATATTGCTGTCACATTTGGTCGGTTTCTCTTGCTATTCATCTTGAGATTCTCGACAAAATCCAAAAGCGTATCTGCAATGTAATCGATCTAGACCTGGTAGCTCGAATCCAGTCACTTTCTCACCGACGTAATGTGGCTTCCCTCTGTCTCTTCAAATACTTTGATGACTTCTGCTCCGAATTGCTTAGCTCCCTTTTGCCCCCTCTGAATGAATTTACTTGTGCTACTAGACTAGCAACTAGGCCCCACTCATTTACAGTGAAAAATGTCAAATGTAACCACAACTTCTACACTAGCAGCTTTTCTTTTTTTTTAAGTAAAAGAGGTAAGGTCACAGTGGTTGACACCTCTGTGACCTTTCCTCTTTTATTTCACTCTGCTCTTATGTAGCCCCCTGTGCAGCAGTGGCAGTACTGCATTGGTTGGGGTGAAACGAGTACAAAAGAAAAAAGAAAAAAATTCGACAATTTCTTCTCTTTGCTTCAAACAGTATCAAAGCTATTTACATTAGTCGGACTATTGTCCTCATCTTTGTTGCCATTTGTTTGTACGACGTTTCCGCTGTTGTACGCTCCTGACTTCTTCAGGTAGAAACGTTGACGATGGCCCGAGACTCAACACAGTGGCTTGAGGTGCTAGTACTGCTATGATTCCCTGTATTTGGTTACAGGACTTTGAGCCACTCAACACAAACAAAGAGGACCCACTCATGACTGTCAGACATTTTCTGCGACCAAATCATTCTTTATATCTGGACACCTAACTCCCACGAAGGCGACCACCCTGGTTATAATGTGTGGGGAGCAGTTGAGCGAGAGATCAACAAAATTCTTTATAACACCAAAGAAGAACACAAGGAAAGGATTATGGCCGCATTCACCAACTTAAACAAGTAGACCATCCAGAATAATTGTAGGAGATTCGCAAATGGTGTTGATGCCGAGGTGAAAACCAATGGGGATTTTATTGAATAAATTTACTCTTTAGCATTTCATATGATTTTTGCATAATTGTGGTAAATATAACTGTCAAAATGAGATATTTTTTATGTAATTTTGACAACAATTTATCCATCGCACACTGTGTACACACACACACACACACACACACACACACACACACACACACACACATATATATATATATATATATATATATATATATATATATATAGGTGTATGTGTGTGTATGTGTGCATGCGTGCGGGCGTATAAATGTGCATGCAAGCGAGTGTTTTTTTAAGTGTGTTTCTGTGTGTGTGTGTGTGTGTGTGTGTGTGTGTGTGTGTGTGTGTGTGTGTGTGTGTGTGTGTGTGTGTGTGTGTGCGCCGTGTGTGATAAGCTGGATTTTTTAACTCTTAGCAAACTACTAGAGATATCAAAACTTTGAAAAGTTTTAATATCTCACATCGCATGACGTTCTTTCAGAGAAACAATATTGTTTTTGCTTGTCTATGTCAACTGCCGTTGTGCTTGCGATTATTGTTTAAAAAAGCTTTAGATAAGAATTGCGAATATCGGGCTATTGCCTTGGACACATTTTTTTTTAATCATGTCACGCCAAGCAAGGCATTCCACTGCCACTATAGAGCAGGGGGTTACACAGGGCGATAGACGAGTTAGGATGTACATTGGGGGAGAGAGTTGGAGAGAATGGGAGGGTTTGTGTGTCTATTGACCTTACATTTACACTCCTGGAGGTTATAGCCGTCGGGAAGAAAGCATGCGGAAGGGAATTTCACAGGCGGGAAGTGCGAGAAAAGAAGCTGTTGGAGTAGAAATTGCGGTTACATTTCATCAGTTTCACTGTAAAAGGGTGGGACCTAGTTGCCAATCTAGTATCTCGTGCGAACTCACACATTTGGGGCACCAGTGATTTAAGTTCATCAGAGCAGAAGCCATGAAAGTATTTATAGAAGAAGCACAGGGAAGCCACGTCACGCCTGTGGGAGAGTGACTGCAGGCGGTCAGCTAAGTCGGTATCAATCACGTTAGAGATTCTTCGCTGTATTTTGTCAAGAAGCCCGAGGAGAATAGTAGGGGCACCCGACCAGATGTGGCAACAGTATTCAAAACACGGGCGGATGGTAGATTTGTATAAGTGCAGGATAGATTCAGGCGGAAAGAATTTCCGGGCCCTGCACAGAAAGCCAACTTTCATAGCAGCGGATTTAGCAATGGATTCGACGTAGTCATTCCACTTGAGGTCCGCTGAGAGTGTCAGACCAAGCAGGCGTAGTGATTTACTCTCTGGGAGGCATGCCTGTTCCATGCTAATGGGAGGGAGATGCGGTCGTCTGTGGTGGTTAATTGACAGCAGCTTCGTTTTGGAAGAATTGAATTTTACGAGCCATTTCCTACCCCAATCCACCACGGATTAGAGGTCCTTTTCAAGCTCAGCCGCGAGGTTCGCCTTATCATCAACATCAGATTTTTGATCGAGGCGAGCGTATATTGTGGTATCATCGGCGTACATGCCGACTTGTGATCTTATGGCATCGAGGAGATCATTGATGTAGATTAGAAAGAGCGTAGGACCTAGGATAGAGCCTTGGGAGACACCCGCGTTTGTAGGGTAGTTCTGGGAGGCATGTCTGTTTAAAACCACCTTCAGTGCGCGGTTGGAGAGGAATGACTGGATTAAGTCCAACAAAAGTCCAGTAATGCCGTAGCTTTGCAGTTTCCGTAGAAGGCCGGCATGCCATACTCTGTCGAATGCTTTAGAGATATCCAGGGCGACAGATCGGGCTTCACCATTCTTGTCGAGAGCCTGGTATATATACTCGGTGATGGTCGTTAGCATATCAGCAGTAGATCTGGTGAAGCGAAAGCCATACTCTTTGTCCGATAGGAGCCCGTGGGCCGTGAGATGCTGAACGACCCCGGCATTGATAATGCCTTCGAACACTTTGTCGAAGATCGGAAGAAGGCTGATAGGGCGGTAATTTGCGGGGTCCGAGGGTTCACCAGTGTTCTTGAATATTGGAACCACAGAAGTAGACTTCCAACAGGCAGGAAAGCAGGAGGAAGATAGGCAGAGGTTGTAGAGCTTAGAAAGGACAGAGGAGAGTTCAGGGGCACATTTCTTCAAGACTATGTTTGGGATTACGTCCCCACCACTCGCTTTTTGAGGGTCAAGTTTTGATATTATGCTAGAAATCAGCGAGGGCGTGATGTGGATGTCATTCAATTGGGCCTCAGTTCTAGATGGGAAATTGGGTGTCTGGACTCCAAACAAATCCAGACATGAATTGGTCGAGAATCTACGGGCAAAGCATTCAGCCTTGTCCGCTGAGGAGGTGATGACCTCAAACTCGTTGATTAGTGGGGGTATTGAGCACTTATTCTTGTTGAGCACGCTTTTACAGAGGCGCCAGAAATCTTTGGTTCCGAAATTAGAGGATGTTATGCGCTGCTTCATTCTGGCAGCAAACAGCATCTTAGCTTCGTTAAGTATCTTTTTGCACTTATTATGAGCTGAGGCGAAAAAGCGCCTGTTTTGGTCCGACGCGTGGCTACGATAAAGCTGGAAGAAGTGATTCCGGTGGGTAATGGCGGCCGAGCAAGCGGGCGAGAACCAGGGAGACGAATGGAATTTAAGCTGAAATTTCCTGGCAGGGATGAAAGCATCGATGCCAGCCTTAACCCAGGAGGAAACCTCTGATGCACAGTCTTCGACAGGAAGACTAAAAACATTGTTCCAAGGGACGTCGCAGAGGAAGTCACGGAACGAATCCCAGTCTGCTCTTTGATAGCAGTAAGATATTCTGTTGGTCTGGGTTTCTTGGGTATGGGTGGAGTGGAACGAGATGTTGACAGAAACTACGGCGGGGTCAGAACTTCCGAGAGGGCAGAGCTGTCTGGTGGAGCAAGAATTTGGGGTGGAAGTGAAGCAGAGGTCTAGTAGCGAGTCCCTTCCGTTAGGGCTATTGGAAAAACGCGTGGGGAAGTCCACCACTTGCGTAATGGATTGGGAGATCGAAAAATTAAAGGTGTGGACACCAGCTGTGTCGGTTACAGAGTTTTCGAACCACTTAGTGTGGTGGGCGTTAAAGTCACCAAAGACGAAAATATGGGCAGATGGGTGAAAAGAAATGGTCTTGTCGATATTGTCAGAGATGCTGTCAAGTACTGAACAGTCAGAGGAGGAGGGGAAACGGTAGAGGAAGAAGAGATCGCTAATGGAGCTTAGAAGTGAAAGACGGAAACACATGAAAGACTGGTCCAGGGATTCAAGAGATGTTACTCTAGCTAGCGGGAGGTGTTCGCTGACATATACACCAAGCCCATACATATGGACGTTGGAGTCCTTCCTGAAGAGGGGAAGGTAACCAGGAACATAGAACTCAGAGGAGGGGATAGACGGGTCAAGGTTAGTTTCACACAGGGCTAAGATATCAGGTGAGTTAGTTTGGAGGAATGATTCTACACTAGAAAGGTTTAGTGCGGATACCGCGAATATTAGTGAACGTGACACAGAGAGGTTTGGGTTTCGACAGGAATTTTGCATTCTGATTTTCTTTACAAGTTGAAAGAAATGTAATTCTGGACAAACCTTTTTCTTGTCAAATCGCGAATTGTTTTGAACAGCCACTCTTCTAGAAACTTTTTTGTATTAATACAGGTCTTTCGTAGGGCCGTATCTTTAAGACAGATTTTGGTTCTAATTTTCATCAGTGACCTACCAGATATCATCATTTCTCAGCACGATATCTATTTTGACGGCACATGCGTTTACTCTTGTCTAGATAGTAAGTCTAATCGATTCACTAAATTCCAAATCACAGGTCGATCTAAAAAGAAAATGACCTACAATTGTTGTACTCAACTTTATTGTCATGTTTACGAATTTGGCCGTTTTATGCTTCGGCCTTCTTTTGAACAAAACCCTTTACTTCGATCACTGGCATAGAGTGTTCTCGTTTCTCTACCGTGACACTTCGAGTTGCCATGTAGTTGTCTCCCTAGTTGTCTCTAAATTAAATGATTACAGTTAGTGTCGCTAGATATTGAACTCAGAACTTTTCGGGTCAAGTTCACTGGAACTATCCAACATGTGTCTTCAAGGAAACATGGCCCAGTGGATATAGACGTTAATTAGTTCCAGTGAATTGACCCAAATCGTTGTCAGTTATCTTTCGCATAAATCTATCTATCTAAACTTATTTATAAATGGAAATTTGTCTGCGTGTGTGTGTCTGTCTGTGTGTATGTCCGTTACCTATAGACTCCGAAACGGCTGAACCGATTTTCTTGAAAATTTACACAGTTGTACTATAAGCGTCTGCGAGTATTAGAAGCTAGGTTTTGTGTCGAGGTACTCCGGATAAACCGAGAAAATCGAAAAAATACGGTTATAGGTGGCGTGGTCCGATTGTAATCAAATTTGATACACTCATAGACAAAGACATAAGAAACGATATTCAGAAGTTTCAAGGTTGCAGTTCTTAAAATAGTGCAGAAAATCGATAATATATATATATATATATATATATATATATAAAAGTCAAGATGTTTGTGTTTGTGTCTGTTTATCTGTCTGTATGTCTGTATTTTTTTCAGTCCTTTTATTTTAGTTTTTGCCTCGGGTTTGGCTCTAAGTAGGTATAATTGTAGTTCTTAGTCTCAGCCATTATACCATTTAATCAGAGGACTTATTTAGCTTTTAAAATACAGTTTACGACGAAAAAAACTTATTTGATATCGATACCAGGAAATCAAAATTTAACTTACATCCATTCATTTTTCTTTCAGTCTACGGTTTTGCTTTAACTGGAAACTATTGTTTTTAGTCTTTCGTGCCAACGTCCAAAGAGTCTGAGCTCCAGGACCATGGATTAGTTTAAAGCTTTTATTACACCCGAGCAACGCCGGGCTATACTGCTAGTTAATGCTAATTACAAACATATAATTTGAACTTGCTTACTACATGGTTGCATGGGACACGTCAATAAAACGGCTACACGACGGTTGTCTGTGTTTTTCCATTACTTTTCCCAGAGTAAAGAATTAGCAGAAGAAATGTTTTACGTCATTAACTAAAGTATACTCGTGAAAATTCTTATGTTTCTTAATTTTTGTTTCCTGGTTTGGCGACTTTGTGAATTTTTCCTCTAATATTCCCTCCTTTTCTTCTTGTTATTCGTTCCAAAATAACAACACGAAGAAATTAGACTTTAAAAATATGTCGACGTGTTTGACAGGGAATAGTGAAATCACAACGCGACTCTTTGGTGCCATAAATCTCGTTGATTTTTTAAGCTACAACGTTAAGGCGATATGAATAATGCGTGTCTGAGAAATATTTACAGAAAATTGTTGATAATGAAAGTCCAGATGAAAATAAAAATGAAATAAGTTTTTAAAATATCAGTCTAAGATTAAGAGTAACGTGTTTATTTTAAGCACACTCACGCACATACGTACACACACATACAAAAACACATACAAACACACACGCAAATATATATATATAATTATCTATCTATCTTTCTATGTATCTATCTATCTATCTATCTATCTATGTAGATAATTATATATATATATATATATATATATATGTGTGTGTGTGTGTGTGTGTGTGTGTATGTGTGTGTGTCTGTGTGTGTGTGTCAATAGAATAATTAAAAAACAGGTAGAAAAAAGTGTCTTTAATCTAACAGGTTTCATTTTAACAAGCTTCTTCAGAGTTTTAAAAATCTCTGAAGAAGCCTCTTCAAGCGAAACCTGTAGATTAAGGATTCTTTTTGTACCTCTTCGTTTCTTTAGTCTATTTATCATGTCCAATTTCAATCCATATATATATATATATATATATATATATATATATATATATATATTAATTCAGATAATTCAGATACTTTAATCCAAGTGAAAAAAGCAGGAAGGTAAATTCCAAAAACCCGATCCTAATTAATATTAAAAATTTTATTTTAATATTAAAAAATGATACATAAATATATATATAAAATGATACATAAATATATATATAAAATGATATATATATATATATATATCTATGATAGTCAATTTAAAGGGCTAAACAGGAATTAAATGAAGACAATATATGTTTATTAGCAAAAGTAATAGCCAACCATGCGAATTACATAATTAGAGACACCAAAATCAAGTAATGACAAAAAATTAAATCATAGTGAAAACGTAAAACTGAAACATGAATGCGTATTGAGATAGCTAAAGTTGTTTTCCAAAAGCTAAGCAAATTAGAAAACAAAATATTAAAATAAAATATAACACGGCAACAATATAAAAACAAATATAGGAATAATGTTTTTCAACATAATAGAAAAATCCTTCCCCAAACACAATAAACTCTCAAAAATCATCAACAGAATCAGTCAAAATCAGCTACAGATGCATGGAAAACATGAAGAAATAATAAACAAATACAATCAGAAAATATTCAATAAAATAAATGACAATAGCACAAACCAAAAACACAATACGAACAAATGTAACTGCGAAAGAAAAAACAAGTTCTCGTTTAATATTAAATGCTTAATTGGCAATATAATATACAAAGCTACCGAGAAATATAGCACCAACACAAACGAAAAGATTTTCATAGAAGAAGCACATGCATCCTTCAAAGAAAGATTCAATAATCCCAACAGATCACAATTATATTAAATATTAATGTCAATAATATTTGAATTTTGGTCTCTATTAATATTTTTTGAATATTTCTATTGTTTTCAGGGAACATGAATATCCCTAGAATTGAATCAAAATTGCTGAAAACAATTTTGAAGAAAAAAGACGAAATCAAATTTCGCAAGTCAGTGTAAAACGATTTTCTGGCAAAAGAAAATAAATGATGCCCAAAAAGAAAGAGATTTAATGAGTGAGTGTGAAAAAACAAAACAAAAAACGAACACACACGCACATAAACTTTCTGATCTGCTAACCAGCACTTATATATATATGTATAGTATTTTCAGAATTCAGGAAGATCTCGATATGTAAGGTCACAAATTTATTCACCTAAAGAGTGTCAACTGTGGACTCGAAACACGAGTAGCAACACAAATGCTATTATGGACACAATGTATGTACCTCTATTCATTTTCGAAATCTAAATTTAAAATTAAATTTTTATTAATACAAATTTTGCTTGAAGCTTTATTTTAGATTAATTTAAAGCTAAATGAATAAATTTACTACTTTCAGTAAACAAATTACTGTAGTGTATTTTAAAAAGAAATTAAATTTATTGAAATATACAATTTTGAGCTGCTTTTCTAATTTTTCAATTTGTTGGCCATTTTTGAGCGATCGACAGATTTGTAAACCAAAAGTTAATTTTCGGCTTTGAAAATCAAGTAATATATAAACCAGAGGCATGAAACCACAGTAAACTACAAGCACATTAAAGAACTAACCTTACAATCATGCAAAAAATACCACAAAAGCCAGAGCTAGGACCCCCTAGAATTTTTTTCTAAAAAATTAAAAATTCTATAGAAAAAATCGAATTACTAAATTCTAAAGTAAGGTTTAATATTCATAATTAGATTATAAATTTTTCTAAAAAATTAAAAATTCTATAGAAGAAATCGATTTACTAAATTCTAAAGTAAGGTTTGATATCCATAATTAGATTAATTATAAAAACTGCCCTTAATACACAAAGTAAACTTCAACTATTACCTTAAATACAAACACACCTATTACCTATTCACCTATTACCTTAAATACAAACATTCAATCTTTCCTCCTACTTATTACGCACTTATTACCTGCTTACCTATTACCTAAAATGTTTAACATTAAAATTTACCTCGTACATTAAATCTTACCGCAAACGGTGGTCTAATTAAAATTCAAAATTAATAGAAAAAATCGGTTTCCAAACTGTGATCTAATTAAAATTTAAAATTTAATTGAAAAAATCGATTTCCTAAATAGAAAATTAAGATTAAATATACAGATTTAGATTTATTGTAAAAAATTCTGCTTAAATACAAAAATATTCTGTACTAAATAAGCATCCCACCCCTAACCTGTTCCTCTAAGAAATCCTAAAGGATATAGTCTCGTCACAAGATATAAAAAAACTTACATTCTAGCTGCTAATGTTAAATCTGTCTAGAAATCAAAGACACTCATTAATCAAATATATTCACTACGCACACCACACTCTTCAAAATTCTAAAGGTCAATCTACAGGATTTGTTCCCTTATCACTAACCACCCCCACCAACATCCCACGCATAACTGACCAAGTACAAGAAAAGAAATTTAAAATTAAAAATTTAATAAAAAAAATCAGTTTCCAAACTGTGATCGAATTAGAATTTGAAATTTAATCGCAAAAATCGATTTCCTAAATCCAAAATTAAGATTAAATATACAAATTTACATTTTAATATTATTAATTAGATTATAAATTTTTCTAAAAAATTAAAAATTCGATAGAAGTAATCGATTTACTAAATTCTAAAGTAAGGTTTAAAAATAGGCTGTATGCATTAAACAAAAAATACATGATGCTAAAATACAAAAATATTCTGTACAAAATAAGCATCCCACCCCTTACCGCCTCTTCTAAGAAATCCAAAGGATATAGTCTAGTCGCAAGATAATAAAAAACTTACATTCTATCTGCTAATGTTAAATCTGTCTAGAAATCAAAAACACTCATTAATCAACCATTTTAACTACCCACACCACTTTCTTCAAAATTCTAACGGTCAATACGCGTGACTTGTTCCCTTATCACTAACCCCCACCAACATCCCACACACAACTGACCAAATATAAGAAAAGAGGCTTTTCATTCCTATCCATACGCTTGAGGAGACATTGAAGTTTCAATGTCGAAACAA